>CAJNIZ010000115.1:112107-138791 GCA_905231905.1 Symbiodinium pilosum | reverse complement strand
ATACTCCTATTATAGGTACCTGAGGATTAACCCTGTTTAAGGGGGCCCTAGGTGCCACGTGGTGTTGTTCAGGACCTGAACGCATCCGTAGACATTAAGGATCCACACGCTTTGGTAGCTTTTTACCCTTTTTCCACGTGCCTTAACCAATGTGGGCTTTCAGTACAGTTTCTAGATACCATCCCTTCGCCGGCGTTCAGCAGAAGCCCGGAGACAGCGCTTCAACAGTAGCTTCAATCAGAACAGTAGCGTCCTAAACGTAGCAGGACTTCGGCTGCCTGAGCTTCGCACAGGGAGAAGAGAGCGCTCCTACCTTTAAAAGGTCCTCTGATGCCATTTAAAATGCGCAACCACATGAATCGTTAAAAGTTGCTCCATACAGCTGAACATGATCAAGCTAGACGAGCCTTCTTGTGCTGGACAATGCATTATACGATCCTACCGGACAGCCGCATTCAAAGTTTCTTCGAGGCGAGCTGCGAGTCATGGTGCGCTCCATCCTGCACTTGGTTGGCACTAAACGCATTGGCTCGAAGAATTGGAGCGAGGTTTGCGGGATGGACGTTTTTTAGTAGATAGCTCGTCTTATGAACGCAAAGGTCGCTGGTATATGCGCGAGGCATACCCGAAGCGTCTTCTTTGCAGCATGCCTTACTCAAGTGGTTCTTCAGCACTCGTCCCCGTATGATACACATCTTGACATGTACCCCAAAACATACCCCAGATAAAAATCCCTTTGCAGGCTCCAGGTTTCTGCGCAATCCATCCCATACAGGGCTGCGAGGGAATAGTTGTAGCAGGCTTTCCGACGTCGCTAGAACGAAAGAACGAATCACAAGCACTTCCTCTCGACAGATATCCAATGATGTGACGGTTTTTTGTGAGGTAGACAGGGTCTCGCTTAAGGTGCTTTACGGTATTCATTGTGCACGCAGTGGCCAGGTTCGCGAGAAACTCATGAAGCGACCCACAATGCTTGTGCCCATGCAGGCACAGGATCTTTACAGTCCCCCTTGCACCAAACGCAGCTCTATCTCTACTATCTCTACTGTAGCGATTTCTCTAGCAATTTTTCTGGTCCATCCATCCATTTGCGGGCTTCTGTCATGCAGATCTTATGGCCCTTTCAGGAAGAAGCCACGTGGTACCCGTACCTGCCACGTTCAGAGGGGACTCTTTCAAATATGGTATTTTCCCAAAACAGGGAGACACCAATATAGACCCTAATAATGCTGGACTGGGTTTACACTCTATACCCCTCCCCTGAACAACAGGGGGTCCAGAAAATTGGAAAAAGGGCGTCCTGAATAAGGCTCCCACGGTACTGAGGGCCCTTGGAGGCCTTGGGGATTACTTTGAGAGGGATGGTCTGGATTCGGTCCTGTATTTTTAGGGCCCCAAAATTCACAACACATTATTCAAGGTCTTCCCAACAATGGCCAGACTTTGAATAAGCGGTGGCCACAACAAATTATTCAAGGATATTCAAGGTCTCTTCGCTTTAGCCAGTGCAATGTTACATCATAATCCTTATTATAAGACCCCCAAAAAGGTACCCCTTATTTTGGGAAACTCCGACCGTTGCCAGGCATCATACATCTGAACTGCGATGGTGGTATCAACGGAAGCATTTGAAAACGTGCGATCCCCCAACTCAGAAGCCCTGGACATTATAACAAGGACCGAAAAAAGGTTCATTGCTTTGAGAGACGTTCACACCAAGCCCTTCTAGGAACTGCTTGATGCCGCTCATTTGGTGCATCGTGCTCCTGCGGCTGCAGATGAGAGAGAAATCCGGCCCGTGTAGCGACAGGTTTACTGTTTAGGGATGTCTAGAGTTTGCAGGTTTGGGGTCTAGGAGTCCAGGGACTTATCATGGCATTCTACTACACCTACACCCCACTTTTCCACCCCGTCCTCAACAATATTAAACCATTAGATGCTGATTTGCTTGATTCGGGATCTATTTGGGGTTAAACTACAGGATCCATACGCTTCAGGGAAGTGAAGGGGGCCCTACATATACCATGGGCAATGCCCCCACTCAGGAAAAGTTGTTCCAGACGAATAGATATGGACCCACATGCTGTTGACATTATCACTTGCGGTCATTAGTAATTAGCGGGAATCTAAACCCTTAACCTATACCCCACTCTTGAAAGGCATATAGTCCCCCTTAAGTAGATAGAATTCTAATGTATGGCTGTGGGTATATTATAGGAAGATCAGGTGTACCCCATATTCTTTCTGCTTAAGGGGGACTATAACCCTAGACCCTAAACCCTCAATCCTAGAAGCACATATATGTGGTAGTATCCCTAAATAGGGGATTTCCCAAAACGCGATAGTCCTTAGAGATAAGGTACCCCAATTTTGAGAAATCCCCATGTAATGGATGTGAAGCTATGAAAGATAATGGGGGGTATCTCTGGGTTCTGATAGGATGGTTGACATAGCCAGCCTCAGGTAGCATTGGGAGATCCGATAACAATGTGTCATCCAGGGCCCCTAAATTGTAGAAGTGTAGATGCAGTTTTGTTTGTTCACAGTCATCTTTGGCTCTTTGACATTCTCTCTGAAATATCCAAAAAAAACATCGCACACCTGTTTTTCTAAACTAGCCAAGAGGTGACATAAGCAATGATAGCGTTTCACATTCTGTTACGGAGGAGTTCTAGTACGTGGTTTGGACGCTTCTCAGCGGCTCCATTGCTTGCAGGTTTTGCCTTCGCAAATACATCGTCCTTCCATTCAGTAGGGCATGCCAGTAGGTCTACAGCTGTACTTCAAAAAGCGGCTGTGCTTGCAACAACGAACCGTGGGATGTATGCAGCTGCGCTGCCTGTTATCGCGAAACAACGCCCATACCATCCTGAAGTGGGATCCATGAAATCCGCTTCTACTGCTTCGTATCCCTGCTTCAGGAAGCCCCCACACGTCAAAGCAAGCTGTCCTTACTATTGTTCAACATGTTTACTGCAGACCCTCATTGTGGGGCTTAGAATTTAGGGTATGGATTCAGGGTCGCTCCATTTGGCGGGATCAATGGCTCTTGCTAGTACGGTCTGTATAGTTTGCAGACTTATTCTAGTTGTCACCCTGCAGTGATGATGAGCCTTGCAGTCACGATGACCACGTTGATGCCCATCATGTTATTCATCACTGTTGCCGCTGTATTTAGTTGCACTGATTCGGCCATATGCACATGGCCTGCGGTTTCCGCAGCGTCGTCGCAAGGTTGCTGGGCTTCTTCCAGTGGTGCTTCGCTGTGTACTTCATCACCGTCACGTCAGATCATGTTCAGGCAAGCTTGCTTTTTTGCTTGACATGCTGCGTTGCACATGAGTTCCCACGTCTCCTACCCGTATAGCACAGTGGTAGCCCTTTACAGGAGCCTCCTCACACTGAATAAGTTCTGGGTGTCACAGAAAAGCTGTAAAGAGCCAGCTAGATTCACGATTGGCGCGGTCGTGCTCATGAGTTGCAGTTAGAAAGGTTCTCTCAAAGTGACGGTTTTTTGGAGTCTTGACAGTCACTGTTTGGCTAGCGCGATTGGTGTTGGTGTCTGGAATGTGTCTGACATGCTGATCTTTGCAGCCACCGAATTCTTTCCTGCGTATCATGAGCGCTTGTAGAGGCCCTGTGCCAGCGGGAGTTGTGCCTGAAAAGAATGATGGAGATGGACATCTTAGATTGCGACCGTTTCATCATCTTTTGCACGTACCACTTGCTGCAGGAAGCCTTGATTGCGTCTATAGATTCTGAGTACTTGGATTGCCACATTTTTGAAGCCTCCCAGCCGACTGCATGCCCTGAAGCCTGATGAAAGTGTGCAGCTGCCCTAAACCCCTGAGACTTCGAAATCTGCATTGAAGCACCGATTTCACATCTAAATTGATATTTTGCCGATCATTTCGCGGATGAGTTGATGAGAGAACCCGCACGCTGCCACGCCAGCCCACCTGAAGGCAATGCATCACTCACCTGAGAGATATGCGGAGAAGGATACGGAGTGGAGCCTTTGCTGGACTCTGATGATTGCCACGGGATACGCCAAACGTCTGTCTAGTTCTTTCATACAGTTCAAGTTCAGTGCCCAATCTCTTTTACAAGAGGCGAGCGGGAACTCTGCAGCACTCATTAGATCCATAGATTCCCTCGTAGTTTCTCTTTTTACAACGAAAAAGAGTGGCTTGAGCCTGGAGAGTGGGTCTGCTTGCTGAATTCAGGTTGTCAGGGGGATCACAGCAGGGCTGCTTGGAAGTTGCATACACACCTTTGAGGCTCATACAGCGAAATGAATGCTCCGATCACTAACTCCACACTAGTGCAGGCCATACGAATGCTGTCAGTCCATTTAGCAGACCTTAGAGATCCTCTTGAGTGTAGAGCAGGAACAATGAGGTCGGAGGACCAGTTCGAGCTCAGGTACACTTACCGGCGGTTAGCAGGGGATCAGGGAATAAGTCAGAATATAGAGATTCTATAGGGATTAGTTTCCCTTATTCCCTACTAACAACCACTAAGTATGATTGTATATCTATCACCATTGTGCACATTTGGACATACGTACGCTGATATGTGGTTTCAAGACTGCCCCCAACACAACCAAGCTTTTGGATAACAAGTCTAGTATGAATTTCTATAAAGCCCTTAGCATGGCCTTTGTTGTAAATTGTTACTGGGTGGGGGCAGTACCCGAAACCAGGCCTAAACCCTAAACTCTAAACCCCCAAACCCTAAACACCCTAGACCCTAAACACCCAAAACCCAAAACCCTAAACACCCTAAAGCCTAAACAACCCACCCTAAATACCCCAACACCCTAAACTCCTCAGCCCGGATTCTGCCAACCGTTCAACTCTAAGGCTCAAAGGCTCCATCAAGTCAATGTTTGGTTCCTTGTGGCGCACAAACTATGCTCCCTGGCACGCTGTTGGGGTTTAGGGTGTGGTTATCTTTGGTGCATGTCTTGTGCTCTTGGCCACCTTTGGGGTGTAGAGAATTGAGTTTAGGGGAAGGACGAAGGAATTCTGCAGGATGAGTTGCACAATTAAAGCTCCCAGCCACCGCCAAAAATGAGCCACCTTCCGCAAGTTTTTGTACGGCCCTTAGAATTTCTTACAAAGTGTCTCAGCGCTTTCCGAGTTGCAGATGTTTGGGGTGGGTCCGGAGCCCAAAGCACATGTGCCAGGCTGTCAGACAGAGCTAGAGAGCCTGAGCTTCAATGGGCTCTCAGTATAAGGATTTCGCGTTGAGGCAGCTGGTGCAACAGCCGCGCTTAGTAAACCTTCGCATTAAAACCTGTGACGTATGGAAAGCTCAGTTAACGCTCGTTAGATAGCTATACTGCCGAGCATTCCCATCTCGGGATTAGCCAGCACAAGGTTCTTTTCATGTCCGTCAGCGGCGGAATTGATTGGGGAAATGCCGTCGACATCTTCCTTGAGCTTGAAGCCTACTACGTGTCCTTGACTTGTTGGATTTGAGATAACTTTTTGTAGCAGGAGCTGGAGGTTGGGGAGAGTTCTGAAAAATCATGGGCCGGCTGTCTGCGATTCTTATGGAAAGTCCCTCTTGCTTTGGGATATAAACCGCAGACCTCAATTATGCGAAATACCCGTATTCCAGGGGTAAGTCGCCGAGATGTAGCCCTCTGACAGCACCCTGTTGCAAGGCCTTTGCGTGCAGCATCTCTGGTTGTAAGCAACGTTTAAGTTTAAGTGTCAATACGGACCATGTTTTTCAAAACTTGCTGTACGTAAGTGCTGTGCCGGCACCAGTTTTCGTTGCCTCACATTCCGCCTGTGTCTTAAGGCCAGCTCAGGTATGCCTTCAGGCTGAGGGTCGAAAACAAGCGTTCATCCAACCGCATCCCCTCCAGAGCCATGTAGAGTTCCTGAGCGAACAATGCTGTTGGCTATACTACACGATACAATGCTGGTTTTATTGCAGCACTGGATACATGGTTTTTTTGGTGGTACTGTCGCAAGCTAGTGATGCTTCTACTTCTGCTCCTGCAAAAAATTCCCTGGCGCCACATCGTGCCCGCAGAGTGAGGACGCATACTTCTTTATCGGTCCCTGCAAGGGTTCCCCCTACTAGCAGTTGCAGGGCAATCCCAAAACACAGAAGCCTCACGGTTTCAGCTTTTATAATACTTTGAGTCAAGAGGTGCCCCTGCTGTAGTGCATGTGAATTCGATCCACACCTTTGAGACGCATCCTTGCGGCTTTGTACCTGTGAAGGGTGCACTTGCCAGCTATCATGTTAGTGTCCTTTAATTGCGCACTTGTGCATCCAGAAGGGAACTGTGAACCAGATGTGTATCCATGTGCTCGATGCAGTGTCGAAGGTTTGGGTTTCCGGGTGAAAATCATACAGCCAGACGCACTTCTTGACCGCCTAGGAACTAGTGGATGCGTGCCTTTCAAGCCATGAGCGCCTCAGCAAGTGGCATTGAATACTTGCAATTCTTTCTCTGGGGCAGCCAAAGCAGACACCAGGGTCCACATGCTTAAGGAAACCTGCCGCAAAACGACTCACTCCCTGGACAATCCTCAATATGGTGACCCCCATGTGCTAATGATGAAATCACGACCCCACTCGTAGAAATCATTGCCCTACGTTAAAACACTTCATTTAAAACATAATTGTACGGAGGGTGTCATAGCATCAGAGGAACGGGCCCCGCGGTTCACAGGTTTGAGGGCATCAAAATCATTCCGTAGAATGCGGAACAAGCCCGCCTTCATCTAATGGTCATCCCCATGTGCCCCTAGTCTAGCGGTATCCCCATCTGAGACTCAAACGCCCAAGCCCTAGTGCCCTAGTGGTACTCAAGCTCAACCCTCGAGTTGATGTCTTCTGAGCCTGCAAGGGTACGGCCCTCCACTCAGCAGCAGCTTGACAATAATCATAATATGAAAATTATGGGGGGCAGTACCCAAACTCTAGCCTGTCAAATGCTTTGAGGCAGCTGCGGGCTATCTCTTCTTCATTGCGCTGGTGGCGCTGGCAGTTCTAAATGTTGTCACAGCTGCTTCCTGGCCGATGGTTCAGGTGCATGAGTAGTGTAGTATTTGCTCAGCGGTACCATGACAAAATCCCTAGCATCTTTAGGTTATTGGATTTCAGAAGACGAAGGTCACCTACTTTGGCTCAAGCATTCAAACACAAAGCACTACTCGCACAAAAACGGCATACGTGGCAGTTGGGCTTGTACCTTGAGAACAGACCCTTGAGCTTATTTGCTACCTTAGGCCTTTTGAGCAATTTTGGCGTTGTTGTGAAAGTCTTTCTGAGCAAAACCGTCATGAAACTTGCACTGACCACCTCAAGGGCGACTTCCTACGCGGCCCATATTGCTTGGGATTTGTGTGCCACGCCTCTTATCCTCACTTGCTATTTTGAACTTGGCCAAAACAAACACACCTACAGAATCCTGAATTGTGGCCCATTTGGGGCTAGGGTTGGGCTGCGCTATCAAAATGTCTGAGCAGGAACTTGATGGGGGGGGTTGATGTGGGTTCGCACTCCCCCGAACTAAGCTGCAACTCCAAGAATGGCCTGAAAGTACTACAGTCCTTTCAAAGGGGCTTCATGTAAGTTCGGGGGAGGGTAGATTCAAGGTGCTTCACATCCGCGGTCCTTAGAACTCTACGCCTGAAGATATTCCTGGATCCTGCGAGATCTGCAAAGCGGGATGGTGAGCTGTTTAGGGTTATGACTACCCTATAATCCCAGTTTCCATTTCATTTTCCATTTTCTTTTCCATTTGATTCTCCGTTATAACCCCCAATATCCCTATATAACCCTTATAGGTTGAAGCAACAACCGCAAGTCTTTAACCCCCTCCTTCCCAAACTTGTCACCTCGAGTCTTACTGCGCGAGGCTGGCTAGAATGTGGACTTAGCCATCTCTTCAAATCTTTGCAATGAGGATGTTTCTCCACAACAATAGGGACCCCCTATAAACACCTCAACTTTTCAAACTCAACCGCCAAGATGTTGGGAAGACCCCCTGAGGTTTTCGTGGAATATGCCATGAAGATGGCGGCAGACGACCGGGACCTTGTGATTTGGTGCAATATTTGGGCTTAGGGTTTTAGGGTTCAGTTGTTCATTAGTTCTTCATCAGGAACCAATGTACCTGTTACAAATGGCAAGCTGCACGGGGCCGTTTTTTTCAAGTTATAACGTCATCCCAGGTAAGGTTCAGGGGGATGCTCTGGCGAGTGCACAAGCCCAGTTGGAAAGAAGGTTCAGGGCTTAGGATCTCCGAGGGCATGCCCGCAACTGTTGCTATAAAGTTGGGCCTGCTTCTCCTTCATCGGACGGACAGGGTTGGTCGGGTGTAGTCTGCGTATACCCCCTTGAAAATATGTCGGATCCAGGTGTCAAGAAAATGGGACTTCAATGAGGGTTGTTCTCCGAATCACGGACCCCTTTTGCTAATGCAGTACATTGCGGCACCTACTATTTAGGGGTACCAAAATGGGATCCTAGTTTTGGGAACTACCCATGAAGCCCCTGATCACAAGTTTGAGTCATCGCTGAACCCTACACCTTACTTAAGCCCTGAATCCTGAAAGTGGATTCCACAGCATGCTTTTCTCATTCTTGCTTGCCGTTGTCCGGGTGAGCAGCTTAATTTGCTTTGTCCGTTGAATTCGCCGCGCGCGGAGATTCTAGATGTGGTGGTTATCTTCACCTGGTGAATGTTCAGTTGTTTCAGAAGAACTGTGGCCTTAAGCAGATAGGAATTCCTCTTTTTCGTTTATGACGCATGAGAAGGTGTTGAGAATCGGCTCTGGCCATGGCCCATGCCTTTGACACCCAAAAGCCAGGCTGTTAAGGTTTAGAGCTTCGTCCGTCCTGCTAATTATGGACATGCTTGGGTATAGAAACCAATAGCATTTAGATAAGATTCGCTATTCAACTGAGGTGATCCAGGATACGCTGGCAAAGCGGAACAAGTACATGAAGGCCTATCAAATAGTAAAGCTGGCTCAGAATGGCAAATCCCGTCAGGTAGTTGTATTCTGCTTCACAAAAACTCCAGAGTCTTTCAACTACACGAGCCTGTTGAGCTTTACGGGTGGTGTCTGCAGTTGCTGGGCTCTTCTTAGGCTAGCTTCCTTGGGAGCTGCCCTGACCGTCAGGAAATAATCCTTGAATCTCCTTTTGCGTGACCTTAGTTATATGGTACCTTATAAAATCAGGGAGCCCCAATAGAGGTCCTCAAATATTATAATCCTCATTTTGGGGACCCCCAAACGGGTACTCCTGGTTTTTGGGAAACCCCCATCCCTCTGTTTATTTTCCTGGCCTAGACGGTACGCGTAGTTACTAGTACGTGCTGCAGGACACACTTCTAGTTGCAACCCGCAAATCTAACCTTAATGGGTCGTTATATATGGAGAGGGAGGCATGGATGCCTATCGTAAGTCCTACAGAATCTATGATTTCAACAGTCCCTACACTCCAGTCGTTCAGTCCCAACTGACCACCATGAAGTCTTGCGGCTGGCGGTATTTTTGGTCTCAGCATGGAATGTCCGTGACCTTTTGGAGGTTTCTCAACATGGCAGGCCCGATTGATGCGCGCTATGTGTTTTGAGCAACATTCACCTTTCTTTGCATCTTAGCATTGTGCTGAGGAAGCCAGATTTTAAAAAATATTCGTGTCTCATCATCCCAGATACGACTGATGGAGATTCCTTATGCAGTCAGAGGACAAGTCAGAGCCTGTGAGCGGAGGATGCGATGTTGGTCTTCAAGGAAGCTGATGCAGATGGCTCGGGGTCCATCACGTACCAGGCTCGGCTTTGTAGTTGGGAAAACAACTAGGAGAGGCTTTCTTGGGTTACCTACAGAATTTCTGGGACAAGGTCATAAATTCCCATTCTGACTGCAAAACTTTCTCCTTCGAGCTTTGCTGAGCTGGGCACTCCTTCATGCAGAAGGTCGGGAAGTAAGGTAAGTCTCAAGTTGCCAGGAGTTCCTGGACCACGTGGAAGATGAGCGGGTCCAGGCATTCCTGAACAGCACCTGGGTAGAACATCAGATTTCGCGGAGCTTAAGCCAGGGTCACAAATTGCTTGTGTACATGATGTTGCCAAAAATGAGGGCTTCGGTTTACGGTTTCGAGCGTGTGTGTTGCTTAAGGCTCCGGGACTTTCGCTGTCTGCACATGGTTTGGCCTGCCGAAGGTCTCTATGACCCGGCTGCCTGAGTGACAGGGCTCCGCGTGGCCACAGGAGAAACAAAGAGCCCGTCATTAAAGGTTTGAAGATTGTGAACAGGTTTCGATCCTGCTAACCCCCCTCCCCCAAAGATCCACAAGCGTCGCATCATGCACCAGTGTGCCGCCATAGCCCAGTTTTCTTCGTAAAGGCCTGCCCCGTGCGGTGCCGTAACCCCTAAACCACTTCCTCCTCGCAAAGGCATGGAGCTGGATGGGGTAGAGGCTGCGCGGCTCAGGATTAAGATTTTGTCTACCTGGAGGATTGCTTTCTGCTCAAGAAAGTTCATGGTTGAAATTTATAGGGGTGGTTTGTATGAAGAGAGGAAGCGATGGGGGATCTATGGCATGTGACCTCAAAAAGGCCGAGCTCTACGGCTCTACGGTTGGTCCATTCTAGTGCTTCTCCTCTAGACGCAAACAACGGGGGATCATAAAGTTTAGGTAGCTTGGAGTGGGTGGCCTACGGGAAAGAGAGACGGACGGAGATTATTGGTTCCTGCCACGTTGCTTAAGGTTGTTATCGGCAGGTGGCTTGTTTTGACAAACGTGAAATGAATCATTGGAAACGGGGCAAGAGGTGCATGGGACGTGTTTCGTCATTCGGGCTTAACCTGATTCGGATATTATAGCGCAGAACAATAATGGAATCCCTGACCGGGCCCTGCACAGACTGCTGCTCATGTAAACGAGAGTTGCATGCTAAGCTAGCAGCGAAGCACTCCAGGTATAACCAGGTCATAGCCCATAACACCCTGTAACAGGTTTTGTTACGGATATAACTCTTGATGTTTCATAGCTAGGCTTAGTACGATGTTGTTTTAGATTGGGGGGGGCGTAAGTACCGCTGCGGCCCAAGCCCTGGACATTATGTGGGGGCTTAGGGTTTACGGATGAAGTTCATGAACTGCAACTAGGTTTTCGGATATCTGGATGGTATTGATATCTGTATCGTACGTAGCTCCTCGTGTGCGTAGAAATAAGAGGGTTTCTCATAGCCTCAACCCTAAGAAAAGGACGTTACTATGGCCATATAATAGTTATAGAGTCCGAAATCTAGAGGTTGAGGGTGGTTGGGTTACCAAAAAAGCTGTATAGTCCCCCCTTAAGTAGATAGAATATAGGGTATATGGGTCTCTTAAATTATTGTAACATACCCAAAGCCATATTCTATCTACTTAAGGGGGACTATAAGTCAAGACTGGCTCGGAAAGAGCGATGAAGCAGGCCATTCGCTTGTTCAAGCTCCTCGACCTCGATGGAAGTGGTTCAGTCGAGCCCGACGAGCTCCCGGGCTGCATCGGGAAGAGGGATCATACACCCCAATATGGGTAGTTGTCAAAATCATGGTCCCTTTTTGGGTCCCTATTATAGTACGGCACCTAGTATTTAGGGTACCCCAAAAGGGACCATAATTTGGACAACCACCCATATAGACCCCGAAATGCTATAATCCTTATTCTTGGGGCCCCTCAGAAGGTACACGCTCAGTTTTGGGAAACCCCCATATGTGGATAAGGGTTTGCAAGATTTTGTGCCGGTCCTATTGGAGGGTCTTCTAATGTTCAAGATCATAATATGTTGGGGTAGGGGGCTCTTTTTGGAAAATAATGTACAAGCCTCAATAAGTACTAAAACCATGTGTACCCTATTATACTATGATTCTATCAGGAATCTAGGACCATGAGATTGGTAATATTGGAAGCCCTACACTGCAAGTTTATATCAACCCGCTATAATCCCAGCTTCTATTTCATGTTCCATTATCTTTTCAATTGGATTATCCATTACTCGGGCTTAGATCCCTAAATAGGTCCCCATATTTGATGGTTGAGAAAAACCCTGATCCCTTAATCCTCAACCTTAATCCCAACCCCTAAACCCTAAACCCTAGAAATCCAAAAAACTCGCAACCCCTACACAACCCTGATATAACACCAAATAACCCCCAAAAGAACCCCCTCTATTGAGGGAACGGCGGGCAGCCGCCCGTAGAGTAAAATTTTCCAGAACTGCAAGATAACTGGCTTGCGTGGGATTCGGAGTACACACAATATGTCAAGTGAGAACAGCCATGTTGGAGAAGAACATAGTTTGCGAGAGGTGTTTTGCTGCACTTCGGATGCCCTTGATAGAGAATAGGACTATCAGTTTGGAGGGTTTAAGGGTTTAGTACTTAGCTCAGTTACCCGAGATCTCAAATTTCAAATTCCTGTACTTCTAGCATTTACGTGAACTCTCAAGAGTTTATGCACCCATGGTTTGGGCATAGATGCTCTGGTGACCGTATGCTCTTGGAACACGAACGGAATTATATTTTGGGCATGGATGCTTTGGTGACCGTATGCTCCTGGAACCTTGGACTCGTGCGGCAAATCATGGCCGCCATGATGAACACGCTCAGTCCCAGATTACAGCATATAACAAGTCAACTCGGAAAAATGATTAAAATAGTCAAAGAAAAAGGCCCCCGCATGGTACTCGCACCGTCAACTAAAAATCTGAAGAGAGCACGGCCCGAACCCCCCCCAGGGTCCGTGGGCGACGAACCCGTCGCGGGCCAACTACCATATGACTTTTTTCTAACCCCTACATCGCATTTCAAGGGGCTATAGGAAGCCCCCAAATAAAGGCTGACCTGAGGAGTCGTTGACATGCTTCGGTGCAAAGCGCAAAGCCCTAAAGCAAAGGTTCCAGACACGTGGAGTGGATGATTTGAGTTTGGGGTTTAGGGTTTAGGCGCTACGGCGCTACGGTTTAGTGCTTGCAGGAGTTTGGGGCTCTGGGTCTTAGCATGGTGGTGAAGGTTCTTCTGCCCTAGACTGTCAGCACTGAGCTATCCCCAAACAGTCGCTGTTTATTCTGTAAGGCAGGCGGCACCAGAACTACTTGGCAAAATCGTGGTCAGTCTCTCTCTCTCGCCCTCTCTCTCCCTCTCTCAGATTTACGTGCGGTTCGGCTCCCCCCAGTATTTTCAGACTCAGAACCGACATTCGCAAGGACCTTCAGCGATGTAGAGATGTGAACAAATGGAAGAGGATCTCCCTGTAATCTTCATAGAACTAGAACAGACACCCCAGACCTTGTTTCAGCCCTGCACCCTGCAAGCCGTGTATAGTTCCTAGTGAAGCCGATTCACATTTAATGTTTCACATGTTCCCTATTTGGTTCTTCATCACTCCTGGCGCCAGGTTCGTGCATGGCTGCATGTGCCTAAAGGGCATGGCAAAGACTATGGACCTCGCAATCTTGCTACGTGAGCAGCGCAAGGCCGCGCGGGAACAAGCCTCAGGTGTTCTGCTTGAGGGGAAGTGGATGGTTTGCCGAAATCAGGGGACTATGGGAGCCCTAGGGGTATGTAGGAGCCTCGAGGGGCTCGCAGCGCTTCGCTTAAGGACTCTATGGGGGCAATGTCGAACTCCCTAATGGAGGTCTCCGAGCATGGGAGAGCCACGGCTCTTTTTGTTGGGATTAAGGTTGCTGCGCTTTGTACGGGAGCATGTCACCGCGGAACTAGAGGCAAAAGCGGAAACAGCATGATCCTTCTCTGGCTTATTGAATATTACTCTGGCTCTCAGCAGGGGATAGCAAACTTCCAGCTGCTGTTCTCATTTTGCCTGCTTGCTCTGGTTGGTTGGTGCAGATTTGACGCGTACCCCAGCATTTGAGAAACGTCATCAATTCAAGTGAGTTGAGGCAGGCGCGACGGGGAATGAGGACGAACAGCTGTGTGCAAATTTGCATTTCCTCAGAACAACTTAGAACATTTTCAAAGTTGTTTCTGCAATGGTCCCCTTGATTCGTCGTAGGCCTTGAGAGAGATGCACCAAAATCCCAAAGCAGAAAACTCTGTAAGACGTGAACTTTGAAAAAAACCCATCCAGTGTGAACCTTGCTTGCAGGTATTGGTATGACGGCCACCTTGCAAACTTCTGTGCGCGTCACTACAAGGGGGTTGACAAAGCTCGGAAGGCTTTAAGGCCTATCAGGGATACTAAGTAGGGAAGGAGTCGACACCAGTTACAATGAAACATCAACATACCAGAGTTTCTTCGGATCTCTTGCTAAACGCTGAAATAAAACACCCGCGCCCTCCGTAATCATCTTTGTGCATACATGTATAACGATGTAACCGGCCGATGCCAAGTCCTTTATTTGTACAAGAAGAATGACTGTGGTTCATGTGGAGAGATACCCCAAATCCTAAATCCAAAATGCCTGGAGCCAAAGTCCTGCGAGGCCATGCAGAGATGGGGTAGCTTCATGTGCCAGCTTGGCTGCAAGTAGGGCTTAGGGTTTCGGTGTAAGGGCTTTAGGGTTTCCGGATCTACGTACTTAGCTTGCGTTTCAGAGTTTCGGGGTTGGGAGGGGGTTGGGTTGTAAAGTTCAGGATTTACCATTTGAGGTTGCAAGATTTAGGGCCCCAGATTTACAAGAGATCCAGAGAATGAACCGCAGGCCGTGAGAATGGCTCCCATGTAAAAAGTGGTGACGGAGGAGATTTTCTCGTGGATTCACATCTGGTGAGTTTTTAGCATGGGTTAGGAGCTGGCCTAAGCTCCTTCAGACAGAGATTTTGGTCAACAGTTTACATGAGTCTGATACAGACCTCACGGAAAGGAGCTCCCAAAACCCCAACCCTCTATTAGCAATTAAATTGATTGGCACGGCAAGACTGAAGGTTCGAAACGAGTGGCTGAAGCATTCTGAAGCAACAGAAACATGGGTACCTTCTTGAACTTGGACGGGCCACGTCCGGTCGCTGAGGGCTCACGGCGGTGTTTTGCTTCATCGGAATTCCGGTATTTCTTATCACCACTCTCCACTCGCTTGCTTCATATTGCCCCTTGCCATCGCTACAGAAACAATCCCGAAGTAATCCCTATATAACACTTATAATCCCCACATTAATAATCCTTCTCTCTTTATATATATATATATTTATCTATGTATATGTATATGTCCCCTACTCGTTTCTTAGAAAGGCAAATCTAGTCGAAACCACCTTCTGCCATGAGGATATCTAGACAATGGGAGCTATATTCGAAGCTCCTTAAAGGGGTTCTATAGGGATTATCTAGGGTTTAGGGTTTAAACTCCTTAGTTAACGGAGGTTATATATGGGACTATATAGAGACTACTACAGGACTTATTAAGGGGGAATACTAAATTTAGATTATAGCTCATGTGGATAAAGGGCGGGTTGAAAGATCCCAACATCTTGTTGTGTTAAAGAGCGACAAAAGGTACCCTACAGGTCACAAAGCAGGCTTGTGGGTGTACAGACGCAAGATCACATATCAATCTATATGTATGTATGTCTGTATGTATGTATATGCACATGTTTCCAAACAGTAGTGGTACCATTTTGGGGTTCCCCACGATAAGGGTTATGGCATTTTGGAATCCATATTGGCGCTCCCTATCTAGGGAAATTGCCCCGTATATGTGTGCGTATATATATACATATATACACACATACACATGCATATACACATTGGTAAGCTGCACCCCACCTCAACCTGGTCCCGAACTGGCCAGGCCCAAGGTCCCAAATCCCCTTAGCGCTTGGCGCTCAGATCAAGTTGTACGCGCAGGTTACGTGGACGCATGCTTCACGCACATGTTGAGAGCAGAACACGGCTACTTTGCGGCATTTTGGAATCGAGTCCGAAGAGAGGTGTCCACAGCCATGAACTAGATTAGACGTGCAGGGGGTTGTTGGGCATGAGGTGGTGGTGACTTGTGTTGGGGGGAGGTGTCTGTAAATTCCTTGATGCCATCGTCGTTTGATTTTGGGAAGGGCGCACTCATGTTTTCGGCCATCAAGCGATGGACTTGCGAGCCGGGATGTTATCATGTTATGTCCAAGGTTTCCTCTGATCCTGGTACATACCCCACCCCATCAGTCGACTCATAAGCTTTGTTTCGCATCGCCCGTATGCGCTCGTTATGCCAGGCCAGGGACCTCACAACACCATATAAGAGCCTATACTGGGTTGCTGTCAAGGATTTTTGGAAATAATTGCTATAATAAGGAATCCCCATTATCTATTGCATACCCATATTATGGTAACTTCAACTAATAAGTTCCTTAACAGCAGCCCTGTATAAGAATCATGGCCCGTCAGGTATCCTGAGGCCTGCGGATGGCATGAGGATGTTCATATGAGCTTTAGTCTAAACTCCAAGGGTGTGTATACATATATATATATATGTATACATATGTAGGATTACCGAGGGTTTTGGGTTTAGGGCCTGAACTTCTTGAAGGTGTTATATAGGGGATTATCTAGAGGAGTAGTATGGGGGTTATTCAGGGGAATGCTAGGAGTCTAGACTCTAGTTCATACAGGTTAGAAAATGGATCATGCAGCAGGCCGACGCGTCATGGACTACAGAAGAAGTCTTGCCGTAGCTCACACGCGAGATTACAATTCTATTTGTAGGAAACAGCGGAATGGACATGTCCAGCTAGAGAGTGGCAATGCAGGTAGGCTGGAATTATATTAAGACTGTTTCTTACTATCGCTTTTTCTGGTTCAACATTCACCACAAAGAAGCATGCTAAAGACAAACTCAGGCGACGTGCCGGTGATGTCGACTGAGTCGTCTCGCTCTCGATTTAGCACTGCGTCTAATCTCAATCCTCCCCGTAAGTCTGGGACCTCCACGGCTTCGAGGGTTACAACGCCGTGAGGTTGTTTCAACTGGTCAGCAGAAGCAACTGATCCAGCATCCCAGGGGGTTTTAAAAAAGACTCTCTGAATCTGCAAGCGGCTTGGGCGGTCGTGATGCAGGGCATCAGGTCACAATTGTCAACTGTCGAGGGAGGGCCTTAAGTGGGGGTGCTGTGGCAAACACCTTTGGGAATGAGGGGAGTCAAAAGGGACAACCATGCGTGATATACTGGATTAAGATGAGACAGTGAAACGGTATTTTCTGTTACTAGGGGCACCAATAGAGACCACACAAGACCAGACTCCTCCTTTTAGGAACCCCCAAACTGGACCCCTAATTTATGGAATCCCCTATATAACCCCTATATAACCCCATTATTCCTACATGATGCCTATATGATCTCTATATAACCCCCATTATCCCTATATGCCCTGAAGATGGATACAGCGGTCCATTGCAGAGACCCTGCAGAGCAGTTCCGGGTTGGCGGAGTCAGTGGCAAACATCGGAATGCTGGGTTGCTGTTAAGGGACTTATTAAGTTACCATACTGGGTATACACAGGAATTAATAGGGGTTTCCCCAACATAGTAACTTAATTTAGGTTCCGTAACAGCAACCCAGAATTGCCGCAGGGAGTGTTTTCCAACATTTGGAATCCTTTTTGGGGGTGCTTATAATAATGCACGGTAACACGTTCGTACATATTTTTTGATATACATATTGGTCCCCGGTCCACCCTATTGCTGGAAACCTCCAAGTCGAGTGGGAAGCCAGGGGGCTTAAGATTCAGCGTTTAGGCTTTAGGCTTGCAAGTTCCGGTGCGTAGCCTAAGGCTTGGTCTGTGGCTGATGATACAGGCAGTTGAATACACCAGGGCCTGATGCCATTTGGGTATGTGCCAACATCATGGCTCGAGCTCATCGTTTCCAAAAGAAAGGTCTCGAAAGCATAATGGAGAATCAAATTACGGAAAAGAAAATTGGAAAATGAGATTAAACCCGGTAGTATGTAGGATTTCTGGGGCGCTAGGTAAAGGAAACCTCAGCCTCCTATAGTCAGTTATGATGACCCTCCGTAACATACCTCCCGGTCCGCACATGCGAAATCTGGAATTCTAGGAATGGCATATATGAAGATCCCCGCAACAGAGGCTTTATGTGTGGAAATTTATAAATGGAAAGACGATTGGGGCTATGTAGGGATAATGGGTTTAGGGTTGAGGGAGTTTTGTAGGGATAATGGAAAAGAAAATGGAAACTACTTTGGGCCATAAGCCCTCCCTTAAATGACCCCGAAAGGGGGGCTCTGACTTTGGAAACTACCACGTTTCTGGCTGGATCTCCTCCTGAATGGCAGTGCGCCAGCCAAGTGACTGCTAGCTTTTACCGGGAGCTTTTCAGTGATTTCAATTTTCAAAAAAAAAAAAACGCATGGGTGCCGGGAACGAAACATGGGAGTTGCACCATTTTCTTAACCTCGCACATCTGGGTAGGGCTCACTATATGAGGACTCACCCAACAAGCCTTGTTCATGCTTCCGGCATATTTACACTTTCCAAAGCCATTCCTAACCCCTAAGAATCAGGACTCCCATGATTTATCCTCTTACTATCCCCGTATATCCCTTGGGGTCCCTAAGGGCCGCTATGTTGAGAAGCTCCCACATGTCCTTGGCAAACCATCGCGCAGACCGGTCAGGTTAGGGCCCAGCCAAATCACTTCGTGTCTCACTTAGAAGAGCTGGCAGCAGGTTGAACTAAAAGTTGGAATCTGCTCTGCCAGAGCTCATAGCACCTCTCTTTACATTTGTATAAGTGGCTTGAGAGAACTCATTCCGCATAGAGGATTCAGGCTGTCAAGCCGTACAACCTATTTTTGCTCGCCTTGACTTTAACTTTGTACTCTAAGCACCAAGGCCTTGGCCTTGATTCCGCAGACTTCTCATGCTTTCAGTGGAGCACAGACTAACTATGTGAGGAATATGTCTCTTCTACGATGATTAGGCACACCATGTGAGGTCTTTGTACTGCTACTTCTCCATGGAGGTCTTTGTGCATGTAGAGTATGTATTCTGTAGTTTGCTCAGTTCTGAGAATAAGCACATTCGGCGCTGACGTGTACCAAGTCGCTTGTTTATGATGAGCTGGCAGTGCTCGCCTGAGTAAAGAGAGGTGGGCGTTCTGTGTCCCAAAGACGTTTGGCACCATCTAAGCCGGCAACAAAAAGTCGTGCTCTGTGCACTCAGCTCATGAACTGTATTCCCACAAACAACCCTCCAATGTTCAAGCCAGTATGGAGCCGTGGAGCCGTCCAACGTAATCCGCTTCGCTTACCCAAACCTGTATACCACACCCCTTGTTCAGGATACCTAACTCTATGTCTCGTGTCGTCTGTGCACACAGTTAGGGAACCTTAAAAAAAGGGGTACGGGCAGGTGTCTAGGTAACAGGAAAGGGCACACTTCCTCACGGATAAAGTAAAGCTCGCTTGACAGCTTACTGCAACAGGACAGGACCTGGTGCGGCGCAATTTGTTGGGTTGCTGTTAAGGAACTTAAACTAAGTTCCCAGAATGGGTATAGAATAGGGTATATAGGGTACATAGATTATAAAGTTGCCATAATGGATATATAGTAATTAATATGGTTTCCCAATATAGTAACTTAAGTAAAGTTCCTTTAAGCAGCAACCCAGTTTTGTAAGCATTGTTTATGGCCAGCATAACCGGTTGCTGTGACCAGGGCCCTTGCATATGGTTCCAGGAACTGTTGTATATGACGTGGAGCATACGAGTACCTGTCACATGGTCATATAGCTGACCGCCATCTGAGTAGTTTCCAAATAGTCCTGATGGCTGTTAGCATGGCATGGAGGAGTAGAGAATAAAATGGAAACTACAAGATTTCTGATTCACACTCTGGATTCTCCCGGGGCTACTATGTATAGGCATCCCTTCCATCATTCTCTCTACTAGCAACCAGTAAGTTATTTCGGCTCATGTGAGCCCCGTCGCCGTAGGTCTACGTGACCAACCTTTCGTGTAAGGCCAACATGAATCATGGTAACGCCCGGACACGCACAGGATGAGCTACATGACTGTAGTAAGGGTTTAGGGTTTAGGCTTTAGGGTTTAGGGTTTAGGGTTTACGGAACATCGTCTAAAACAGTACATATATTACATTTGACTTAATTGCTGCATGAGAGTGATGCACCTACAACTCTATAGGCTGCTTTCTGGATAGATCAATGACTAAACCATCTATTCCATATATAACGGCACTATTATCTTTTGCTACATCTGCATGATGCCTCTTGGGCACCCAACAGGGCTAGCTTGGAAAATCGCAGTAGGCTTGCCACCTAGAAAGTTCCAGCCACTTTGAAAGGTGACTGTAGAGATGCGGAAGCTTCAGGATTTTTTTCCGAATGCTTCGGAGTTACCAGAAACTATTTCTATTGCTTCCAAAATCCGGAAGCCGATTGAAGGTCCTTAGAACATGATGGCGCATATTGGGATCCGTTTCACACTTGATTAAGTGCATCCCCACACGACTGCTGGTCCCCCGATATATCCCCCATCCTCTGTGCCTCTGATGCCAGATCGTGGCAGCTGCGCAGTCCGAGCCCCAAGCAAGCTTAGTAGGGATCCCCGAATTTAAGTGGGTGGTTGTCAAAATTATGATTCCTTTTTGAGGTGGCGTATTATAATAGGGAACCATAATTTTGACAAACACCCAAGTGGGAATCCCAACTCCTCCACCTTAGCAATTGAAGGCTGAAGTTTGAAGAGTCCATGCGTCAGGCTACTCTGGCCCCACATCTGTACATATATACACACACATACATACATGCACACATAGGGGTATACACACGAACACCTGGAATCCATGTTTGTGACAGTACCGACGTTGGGCCCCAAAGTCTATAATCAAATGATACCTGCTATTGGGCTAGTTGGATCTCTAGGGTCTTGTTGTTGAGTATAGAAGGGAGACCATTTACGCAGCAAAACCTACCCCAAAGCATGTTCCACTTCTGTGCCTGGCGTCTAAGTCGTCGGCTTCACTTGACATGGGAGTTTCTCAGAAACAGGGGTTCTGGTTTGGGGCCAGGGCTACCTTTTTGACTTTCTTGGGGGTGTTATGGATGTATGGGATCATGACAGGATTCTGCGGTCCCATATGAGAAAATGCAGGGATCGAGAAACACCCACACAGGGCACGACTCGCACAACATGCTCTGTCTTAGAAGTTCTGCAGTTCTTGATAAGAGTCGATAAGGAGGCCTACCCCAATCACCTGCGGGTTAGCAGGTTTAATCCGTGAAGCTGTAGGTAAGTCGGGCGCATTCAACTTTGAACCTTGAAACCTAATTGGGCTTCGATCCTGCAATGCCCTCCACGACAAGCGCCTAAGAGGTAAGTTTTGAACGACTTCCTCAATCTAGCCCACCAAGCCTTCTACGCCGCCGTGGAAGGTCCAAGAGCCGTAAGCCTTGGACTGAACCGCAACATACAAGCATAGTTACACCATGTGAGCCATAATCTAAATTCCTGAAAGGAGGTTATATAACAGGTTATATGGGGGACCACTATAGGGGTTGTTAAGGGGGATACTAGGAGTTTAGACTATGGCTCATGTGGTGATCATGGTTCCTGGATTCCTGGATTTTTCAAAGCAAGCCTGTGCAATGCCAGCTTGTAGACACTATTTATTTATGCAGTTTAGGGTTTGGGGTTTAGAGGGTCGCGCTGTTTCGTATGCCTCGTGGGCTCCCGAATTTGGAAAGTTATATTATCAAATCTAATCAAAGACTGTTTGATCCAAACGATGCAAACCCGTAACTCCTCCCAGGGAAGTCAAAGCCCTGGAGCCTAAGCTTTGGGCTGCAGACCCAATGTGCGACACACCAAATCTTTGTGGTTCCGCAGGCTACAGTTGGGCAAGAGGCGTGAGTCTCTGAAAACCGCGCAGAACGCCAAGGAGGCCAGTTTGCTGGGGATGCTTCAGGGCTTGCGAAAAGGCTTCGTCGAACTTCCGCATCCTGAACTGCGAGTTGTAGGGATTCCTTGGGGACCCGGGACCTACAGCATTGAGGGCTCACACTTTGACATCGGGAGGACTCCAACATTATGATCTTGATGATGCTGATGGCGTTCTTCTACGTGTGCCAATGAGTAGTACCATATCTAATCTACTGCCTTTCTTTTGAGCGCGGTATGTAACGGATTCTGGAGTGGTAGGGGTCACCGTGCACTCAGGGCAGTGAAAGTGTACCAGGCTATCAGGCAAAGCGTGCGGCAGAGAGCACAAAGGAACGATGGGTGGGTTCTATAGGGGCAATTTGAGACGACTACCTATGTATTAGGATCTGACCTCAGACTTTTGGCTTGGGCTCAGTTTGCTAGGCCTTGGCTATTGCTTGGATTTTTGTTGGTCTGAGCTTGGTTTGGGTGTGGGAAGTACGGTCGCGGTGTTTTTCTAACCCGTGCCGCTTCTGGACTTTTAATTCAGGATTTGCGTTATGGACGGGCCCGGCCATTGTGGTCCATTTTACGAGAGAGTGCCAAAGCAACAAGATAAGATTCATGATTGACCTCTCCTGCTGTTGCCTCCCCCTATACTGTCACCGCTACTGTTGCCACCACAGCCGCCATTACCGCCAACAACACCAATTGGTTTTAGCACCAACGATTCCTCCACAAATGATTTGTGTAAGATAGGGGGCCCTTAGGGACCCTTGTGTAGAAGCGATCACACACGGATTCTGGGGGTCCTTCTAAGGCTCTGAATCATATAAGGCTAATTTTGAGAACTTCCCAAATCAACGACATTACCACCGGTTCCATCCCTAAACTGCTGCGCCACCCAGTTTCCTGTGACAGGACAAAAGATCCTCAGTGCCGCTTATCGGGGTTCTGTTTCCGTCAGGGGCAGTGCAATGACCAGACAGGTGCTTTTAAAGCTCCTCCTGGCAGAAAATATCGACAGCAAAACTATCCTTTTGCACAAAAAACAAAAGCAAGACTTCCCACTTCTGTGATGCATTTGGCTAGCCAGGCCTTGGGCCTCAAGGGTCATGATAGCCTGATGGCTCGAGCTCTGCGCGACGAGGGCGCTGCGCTGGGACCTTGGATGATGTGCTTGCTATCAGCACCGCCGCCGTCACCGAAACTACCACCATCACTACCAATACCACAAGGACTACTGCACCCACCACAAAGAACACGACTACCATTGTACAGTTAGGGTCCAGGGTTCGTGTTGTGGTTTTGAGCAGTGTTAGGATTTCTTCTTCTTCTTGAACACATGCAAGTTCAGCACGGTGGGGGCAAAAAGCAGAGCGCTGTACTGCCGAGCACTTCCTATTCTTGCAGGCCGCACGAGGGATTCAACCGCGAGGGCATGCAGGATTGCCCGATCATTTGTGTTGACCGACCTATGCCTCCCAGTATTGGGCCCTCTGCACCACTGGGACGTAACTCCTTAACCCGGCTGAAACCCAAACACTGCTACTCGGAGACTTTTGACCCGAATCCGCAACCTCGACCACCAAGCCCAGAAGCCTGACCTTGCGCCCCAAATCTCCAAGTCTCGGGCCCTCAACCCTAGACGCGCTTCAGCTCAGGCTAGCTGTTCTGGACGACTATGATGAGGCATGTGTTCGTTGGGCCCTCAGTGGTGTGCGGAAGAACCGATGTTAGTGGTAAGGAATGCTTTCTCAGTCCAAGTTTGGATCCTTCACTTATATAGGTTCTAGATTTTGGAGTTCATGCATTCCGTTCCGTGCTTTGGAATCCGGGGACGTTTATCTTGTTTTGCAGCCGTAAAAAAATGTGCATGTTCTTTTTTTGGCAGACGAGTAATAAGGTACAATGGAGACAATGTCTCCATTTGCGACAGCTGGAAGTTGGACAGTGCTGTTGCGCAAGCACAACTCGATGGAGCAGAAATACACCTGCAATACCTCAATCCTTCCCCTTGGCAATCAGCCCACCCCTGCCCCATTCTAAACATCCCGAATAAAGTACCAATAAGTTGGGGCAGAATAGTAGTAGGGGGTGGGGAGATTTACGGTGAGGGGAGCCGTCGCAGCCATGCAGACCGCCTGTCAGTTAACACTGCCTGTCACCTGAGTAGAAGGCGGCAGAACCCCTGGAGAAGTTTACGGTGTACTCACCTTAGGTTAGTAGGCAATGAAGGAATGGAACAAATTGAAGCTATTGTAGTATCATGGTGAAGTATGTACGGACTGCTAGGATGATCCATTCTTTCCTTCCTGGCAGTGTGGCAGTCAGGGGCTTGGTGTATACTGGAACCCTCGAAGGGACGAGTCAGAATCAGAATTACTTAGTTCATCAATCACTGCGCTTACTGCAGCGGCAGTCGGCCTCGTAGACTTTCCATTGAGCGCTGGCATACGCAGACTTGTCTGCTCTGGCAGGTTGAATACTTCGGCAGTCTCTGGGCATAGTTCCTAAGATTACAAGCTGCATGCCCTAAGCGCGGAAACAAGACTGAAGGCCTCCCAAACCCCTGGGAGGACTAAAAATTAGATCCCCATTTATAGACCCATTATAACCCCTATATAGTCCTTATATAATTCCCCCTTTGGTTCTAGGGGATCTAATTTTTAGATCCTTTTGGGGGTCTGGGCTGAGTTGGCACTGCAAGCCTTGGGCTCCTGTAATGTTGCACCCTCTTTCGACTCAGTACCCCCCCCCAACGGTTTAGGGTTTAAGGTTTAGGGTTCAAGGTTTAGGGTTTAGGGCCTCCAGAAAATTGAAAATTACATGTCCTCAATAATGCTCCCATCGTACTGAGAGCCCTGGGAGGCCTTGGGGATTACTTTAAAGGGGATGGTCTGGATTCGGTCCTAAAATTTTAGGGCCCCCGAAACCAAAACACATTATTCAAGGTCTTCCCAACAATAGCTTGAAATTGAATGAGCAGCGGCCAAAGCGGTTTATGCAAGGTCTCTTCACTCAAGCGAGTGCAACATTAGATTGCCATGCACGTATGCAGAGGCCTTCGCGACGCCGCCAGCACCGCTGCCAGGGCTTGGGCCCCAGAAGCAACATATGAGCCATAATCTAAACCCCTTAAAGGGGTTATACAAGGGATTATATAGGGGACTACTAGAGTGGTTATTAAGGGGGGATACTAGGAGTTTAGACTATGGCTCATGTCGCAGCTGTATCATTTCGCACACAAGGGATGCAGAAGATCAGTTTAGGCCTAAGAGTCCTGGTATAGGCTGGGTTCTTCACGGAGTTCCAGCAAATCTTGGCAGCCAACAGCTTACTCGTCGTCATTGTTCATCGAGCTTTTGCGATGCGGCGGTGTCGGAATGAACCTTTGGACGGCATGCTGCTGATTCAGGAAATGGCGCACCACGAAAGTCCAGGGAGTTGCAGCTGCTGGGGTCATGTCCACGAGAGGTACTAGCGTTTGGCCACTGCTCGTAGTTGCTACAGTATGTGCTGGCATGTGCTGGGCTTGGCTCAGCGCTGTTTTTCACAAAATCGCTCAGTTCTGGAAGTTGTGAATTTGTCAAGTTCGAAAGTGGATTAACTCTTTATTTGATGCAGCCCTGATGGTCACATTCCGCCATTGGCGGTCCTTTAGCATGCTTTAGCACTTTGCGACCATTGCTCATGGCTTGATACATGAAGCAACGAACTTGCTTCACTTGCCTATAGCCCAGTGACGCGTTTACAAATCAACATCATTCACCACCTACGATGACCAGCTCCGCCGCTGAGGCTGGCGATACCGCCATGCAGGCGACTGCAACTGGTTGGTGCTGATCGGGTATGGTCTGGCGGTCTTGTGTACCACAAACCGTTTGCACTGCACATAGTTCTATTTAACACTACGGGGTATGTGTCAAAGATTGGGCCCCTCTTCAATCTCAAGGGATCCTCTTTCCCAAGCCCCACAAAAACCAGCGAATAGCTTCGAGAAGCAAGTAAATGGTCCCATGAAGGGGGGGCGGGAGTTAGATGCGACGGGTTTTTCTTACTGCGCGCTGACAAGCTGTACTGCCAGCTGGCGAGGATATCTACATAGTTCCTGAACAACGCAGCATTGCAGCAATGTCCTCATCTGTGGCAGTAGGTGAGTTGTGTGCTTGCAAGCCTACATGCATACTTGCATGCATCCCAACCCATATAGCATACGTAGGAAGCGAACACTGAAATGAACAAATGATGCATGCATATGTAGCACTAGAAACTGCAGCAAGGCCAAACCATGTGCCAGACAAAGGACGAACCCCACACCGGGCAAAGCAATTTCTTTGGGAGTCTGACAACAGAATCACTGCATTCCAGTGGGACTCTCCAAGCCCCTTGGAGCTCTTAGAGCTAGAGGCCTTGTGGTTTCAGGAGCCTCCAAATCATGGAGACAAGCGCCTCAAGTATTAGAGTCCAAAGTTTAACTGGTGGTTTGCTGGGAGGAAATATGTGGGTTGTGGGGACCTTGTGAGGGATTATGCTAAGATTATCATAGGGGAACATGGGGGCTGGCCGTGTAAGTAAACTGCTTACCTCACGAGGCCTCCCCTAAACCCTAAACTGCCCCACTGCCCAGTGACGGTGGCTATGCAATGGAGGAAGCGATCCCTCACAACAACAATGTCGGTATACATACTATCAGGAATTTTGATGTACGGTTTAGGGCGTAGGGTCCCAAGAGAGAGCCCTGGTTCTGACAACATGTCTGAGGACAATCCTATATCGGGGTTTCCCAAAATTA
>CAJNIZ010000115.1:84412-111536 GCA_905231905.1 Symbiodinium pilosum | reverse complement strand
CCCTATAAGACCCTATATAACCCTAAATAATCCCTATAACCCCCTTTAAAGGGGACCCCCCAAAACGTACCCTTAATTTTGGGAAACCCCCATGGATGTGGCTTAATGGTGGACATGGGGATCTCAGGGTGAGGGAGGTGAGGAGCTGTACAACTGCCAGTAAGATGTGCGGGTCGCCGGTAGCCACGCGGTTCAGGGTTTAGGGTTTAGGGTGTAGGGTTTAGGGTAATTTTTGTGCACTACATTCAAAGAACCCTGCGTGCAACATCATTGCCCACGCACCTACAATGTCCAGAACTTTTCTTACTTGGGGATCCTCACCTCTAGAAATCTATGCTTGCGGATATGCTATCTCAAGATTACTGATAGTATGTTGCTGCCCTCCATTTCCTTGGACATGGATGACACTTTGGACAGTGATTGAAGCAAGTCTTGGCCTGCTGGCATCCAGCAGGTGAACAAGCAGAACTCGTTTAGGGTTTAGGGTCCCTTGGATTAAGGTTTAGGGCTTGCTGGTGATGTAGAAGATTTTGGACACCCATTTTCTCACTGGCTTCCTCATGTACCCCTGGCTTTCCCCAATACCCCTATTGGTTCAGGAGATTCAGGGCGTAGGGTTTAGGGCTTGCTCTATTCAAAGGAACTGCCATATTCTAGCGCGATAGCCTGACCCTCCAGGTAGATTGTTACTAGCTAGGGGCAGGGTAAAGCCCATCAGCGGAGCTTCAGGTTAGTGTGCAAAATGTCGAAGCAAAAACCTGCAGCCCGTATGAGCCAATCTTAAGCTTATGGAGAGGGGCAGGGTGCCATAAACTTGCCTTTTTTGGAGGTTCCTATAACATAGACTAGAATATACCGGGCTGACACAATGGGACCCTTGCTTTCGAACCATCAGATCCTGATAGAGCCTACCCGTAACCCCAAAGTACCAACTTCTAATGGATTAGACCTGCCGCCCAGGGTGTGATTCCTGCTGACTAAATTTGGGAACTACCCATATAACCCTGACTGTATAAGTTCTAAGGTCTCCACTTACTGGAAACTCCTTCGAGTTGGTTTCTATAACCCTTAACCATAAACTTTAACCCTATCCAGACCCTCCTATGTAGTTCCTTTCTGGGTAGTAGTATATTAAAACCCCGTACCCAAAAGCATAACAGGCCCAAAAAGGAACTACATAGGAGCCCTCTGGTAAAGCCATTCCAGAGAAGTCGTGTCCTGAAGCTTCCTGGTGGTCGTTCGTGGGGATCAGTCCAATCAGAGAACCTTGTAAATCCCTACGGTAGGATTTAGGGTTTAGGGTTTAGGGTTTGAGGTTTAAGAGGTTTAGGGCTCAGGGCGAGTAATCCCCCGACCCCTAGACGCGTTGTTGCCTCCATTTGCTGCACTTCTTGTCTAGGGAAGGCAACCTTAAACCAAAAGAGTAGTTTCCATTCCTTGTGCATTTCTTCCTTCCCGACTAACAGAAAGCAAGTTGAGGCTTTATCCGCTGCAAGAGACGCAGTGGAGATCTCGGAGCGAGCGGGAGACAAGAGCGGCACTCAGAAGAGTTCGGGGTAACCCAGACCTGTGATTAATAAACCTCCTCCCCCTTTATAGGGGTTAACATAGGGATCCTAATATAATTTAATGACCCTTAAAAGGACGGGGTTTAGAAATCATGGGTCTCCATTATGACTTACCTCTGGATAGCAGGGATTGAAGGAATGGAAAAGACAAGGGAACCTACTCATTATCTGCTTGGGAATTCTATAGGAACTACTGTAAGGAGCCATTCCTTCAATTCCTTGCTACCCCGGGGTAAGATCATTGGCCTGACTTGCCGCCAAATAGAATGGAGAATGAAATGCACACTGGGTGCTTCGGGCGCTACAGAGATTAGATGAGTAGAGCTGTTAATGGGAAGTGCCCATACTCGCAGGCGAAACATGGCCAGAGCTCTGGAGACAGTTTCTACAGCAGCAACCTCAGCTTCAGTTAGGGTTTCGGATTGACTTTCGGGCTACTAGTAGGGAGTGGAAGAGACAGCGGAAATAACTACGTCCGAGTGTTTCTTGACAGTCCTGGAATGGGCCCTTCACGCGAGGGCCCTCCTACAAGTTTGTCTGAGGTGACATGGTTTTCTGGACTTGGGGTTGTGGATAGGATTTAGGGTGTAGGATTTGGAGCTTGGGGTTGGGGTTAAGGATTTACTTGAGGGTTTTGTAGGGGTTGCGTATCCATCTATCAGCTGGGAGTGTGTTCCGGGGTCGCGACGAAAACAAGCGGGCGCGTCGTTTGCCTGCCTTGGCCTTGCTGGGTTTCATCGTGCAGGGTGTGGTTTCGAGATCCATGCTCGGCATTGAGGATGCTGGGCTCGAGCATCATAGCCTAGAGTCTTGATGACGCCCGCAGGTTCATAAATTGCACCGTCAGTGCTCCCGTAGTACCTGAACAGAATCTTGACAGCGCTTGAAGCACAAAGCCCCTTAAGGTCTAGTAAGCCCGGGGTAGTTTGGCATGCTAGTCCTTGGGCCAGGCATGAGGTGTAGTCCTGGTTCAGTAACAGTCTTCACCGGTGAAATTGACAGTGTTTGAATGAAGCCCAGGAGCGACTTCACCTCAGAACTGGAATGAAGCTTGTAAGATCTTGTTGTAAGCTGTTTTCAGTCTGGCAAAAACTGCTCCCTGTTACAATCTCGCAGCCGAGCCTCAACGCTTCTACTCCCCTCATGCGTGGAGACTTATGCTGCTTCGCAAATGTGGATCCATGAGCAGCTTTGATTTCTTCTCCGCAGTACCTTTGATTTGGGCTGCTTTCGAGCTGCCTGCTGAGTTTTACACGGTGACGGTAGCTGTTGAAGCTTAAGCGTTGTCTGCAGGTCGGCTCGCCAAGTCTCAACCGTCCGACTTTCCATGAGCATTGCAGCAGCCACAACAGACGTGTGACAGGAGGTGACTTCTTCATCAACGCTATGAAGCAGCGAGATCCATATGTTCAGTCCGTTGTTTACACAAAAGAGCGTCTAACTGAGCCTATGATACGTAAGCCACCCAGCACGTCTGGTGGCATCCCTTGTGGGTTGGGTTGCAGTAGTCCGTCCGGGTGCACATCCCACATCAGCCATGAAAACGCCTGCTTGGGGCATTTTTCATTGCAATGGCCTCAGTGCGCGAGCGTGGCCGCAGAAGTCAACCGACACATCGCCGAAATGTGGGGAATGCTTCCTGCAAGGGCTGCCTTCGGAACATCATTCTGTTGGATGTGTGCGGTGGGCGGAACGCAAGAATCTGCGGAGCAGGTCCTCAAACGGAAGGCCATAAGTTTGGCGACGGAGGTGGCTAGGGTAACACGCAACGCCCCATCTGCCAGTGGATTTGGTTGCAGTTCAGAAGTGTTTTTCGCAACTCCTGTGAAAGCAGCTGTTACTCGAGTCAGTTCTCATCTATATCTTCTCGTGCTAAGCTTCAAATACAGGAGACTTAGTTTAGGTGGCTACAGCTATGGTCTCTACCAGCGAGATGACAACTTTGGCGGTGTGGTCACAAGCGGCTTCGGAAGCTGCCGTTTCAAGCGCCGCCATGTGAATCTGGGTCAACATTTGCGAAGGGTTTAGGGTTTTAGGCTTTCGTGGCTTGTTGCGGCTGACAGGAGACTGAGTCCGCAGGAGACAGAGAGGCTTTAGGGCTTAGGGTTTTAGGGTTTCAGGATTTAGGGATTAGGGTACAGGGTTTAGTGGGTTCCTACAGCAAGGAGGATAGTATTTTGGCGCATATGTGAGGGGATCCCCATTTTCTGAGACACCGTACGATTCTATATTTTTCACCAAACAGTGCAAATGTCCAGCTCCCGGCGCTCCTGCTTTCTGATCATGTGCACATTAACCCCAAAACCCTGAACCCTCTGCGGCCGAAGCCCTAAATGTCAACTTTGCGTAAGCCTTGAAACTTGAACCCAAAACTGATTGGTGGTCAGCATGTAAAAGACCAGGTCCCTCTCCTAATTCCCATATTGTCCCGGATACTCAATGAAGTAGCGCCCATGCTTTTGTCAGTTCCTTCATTGCCTATTAACCCCCCACCTAAATCTTGCACCCTGAACCTTGCGCTGTAAGCCTCCGTATCATCTCTTTTGCAGGACCCCTGTCGGGGTTCTACGTTAGTTTGGGGACGTTAAGTCAATCCTAAAATTGTAGGCCCTCAGCCAAGCGCCAGCCCAGGAATTCCGACAGGAACTTCTTCGATGCGTCCGCCTGTTGCGGGTACAACCCTTTCTATGGCCTCTCGCCTCCAGCAAGAGGCTTCAGGCAGCTTATGGGGCGAACTTAGGGGTACTCATTTTCCCTAGCAGTGGTTTCCTTGTATACCCTACTCTCTATACCCTTCACTCTCTTAAGGCAGCAAGAAGAAATGTGAAAATACACATGCCGCATGAGAGGGTTCTGCAGGATTTTTCCGTCAACAGGCCGGTTTCGAGATATCATGTCCGCATGGCCTCCTAAACTTCTTTATAGCGCACTTTTAAAAGAGACACCCATCACTTCAGGAATCTGCCCTGCAATCAAACCCCCATGACCCCCAAATACCCCAAGCTGGCTCAACCCTAAATCGCCTAAGTCCTACATGCTGCGAACTAAAACCCCTGAACCCTAAACCTTAAACCCTAAACCCTGAACCCTAAACCTTAACCCCTAAACCCTAACCCCTAAACCCTAAACCTTAAACCCTAAACCTTAAATCCTAAACCTTAAACCCTACCCCCTAAGCTGGATCAGGCTTTGAGATGCCTCGCCCACCGCAAGTCCCTCTCTGCCCCACAGATGTGCCGTTGGCACTGGCAGTTGTCAACAAGGCGGTCTAGGGTTTGGGGTTGAGGGTTTAGGGTTGAGGGTTTAGGATTAGGGTTTAGGGTTGAGGGTTTAGGGTTTAGGGTTTTAGGGTTTAGGGTTTAGGATTGGGGGGTTAGGGTTTGTCAATAAGGCTGGCGTTAGGATTTCAGAGCGTGGGCTTGGGTTGGAGGTTCACAGGTCGATATGACCCATAGTCTAAACTCCTTCATGGGGGCTATATAGGGAATTCTATTGGGGACTAGTATAGGGGTTCTTTAGGGGGAAATTAGGGGTCTAGACTATAGCTCATATAAGGGTTGGGGTTTAGGATTTGGGGTTTGGGGTGGCTCAGGGGTAGGATTCCAGAGTTTGTCGCATGGGTGAACTGTCGGGCGGTTGCGAATCAGATGGAGATGCTGTGAGGGTGTGAAGGCGAGGGCGAAACTCGTATCCATGCTTTGGTGCTTGCTGTTATGTGTAGCTCTGACGACGCAGATTACGTTTTGACTTCCTTGCCCGCTTTGCTGGACAACACGTTCGGTGCATCAGGACTTCCACAAATAGCTTTGTGTAGTACAGCTTGCTGTGGAAGTGCGCTTTGCTTCTTCCTCATCGCAAGCCTCAGCCCAAGTATGCATTCAAAAGAGCTTGTGGGGTGAAAATCGATACATAGATGTAAAGCGCTCAAAGGCCTTTAAGGGTTGTTTTGCATCGTTAAACCGTCTTTTAGGGTTGCGATTTCTCAGGCGATTCAAGGATGCCACGCTGACAATCTCGAGGCGTTCTGTCTTGCATGGGGGTGTTTGGACATCTGCCCGGCAGGCTGCGTCCACCAGCTTGATCCACTGGATATCCATGATGGATGCCTTTGCGGTGCAAGCCGCCGGACTGCTGTCCAACATTACGGCTCTCAGCTTTTTTAGCATTAAGGATAATGGAAATTTAAATGGAAACTGCTATGTATAGAAATGTGTTGTAGGGGTTACATAGAGATGATGAAATGGACACTTGTCTCGGAGCCTGTTGGCTTAGCTTGACTTTCTTTGTGGCTTCCATATTTTTTCAAGCCGCGCTGGAACTCTTTCCTGGACAGGCTGGACAGTACTGCCCCTGCGCTTACAAAAAGGGAGTGTTAAGTAACTCGTATTATCCATACCGTAAGCCTACTCTTAGCTCATGATTGCACATGGTAGTACTACTTATAAACCCACTTGCAGCAGAAAAAGCACGTGATTCTCCATGTAGCGTCGACTAGCTGCGACAGAGTTCAGGAGTTGGCATGCAGCTTGCAGATGGACTTTGACGCAGCCCTCGGTGTTGGAATGATACTCCAGATGCCAATGGTGCAGGGCGATACCTTCATGCCCTTCAGTCACGAGGTTGCACAGTAGTAATACCGACCAGTCCAACCCGGCCCAGAGGCCCAACCACAGAAGCCTGCTTTCTTCGCAGTAGCCTCCAATCCTCAAATCCGCAGGTGGAGGTTGCAACAGTGTGTGGCTGCCATCCATCTATTGCCCACCATGCTGCGCACGCATGGCGCATCCGCACCGGCTGCATGCTCCTTGGCTCGTCCAGTAGGAGCCGGAAAGCAGACAGTGCCCTTCTTGTGGTATTTTCATTTCGTGAGAGCGCCTCTGGGTTCGGGGGTCACTAGTTCGATTTCTCTCCTCCGAATGAGGATGTTCCTCCTCGGCCCTTAACTTATCTATCCTTAACTTTCTAGCCAAGACCTCCTTGCAACGCTAAACCCTAAACTCTTTGGGACATGCAGAGAACCGCGGAGTAGCCAGCTCTGGACAGGGAGAGTGTGCGAAGCGTGTAGGTATCGTTTGTTCTGCTCGCTTCTCAACTCGTTTTGATGTTCTTGCAGAAGGGTTGAACCTTGAAATTCGTGTACTCTACAGCCCACCAAGCCCGAATCATGCCTTCATCCTATATGAGAGTTCCCTATAATTAGGCTTGCCTTCCTGGGGGTCCCCATAATAAAGACTGTCATCTATTGGGGTCTATATCGGGTCGCCCCATTGAGGGAAACTACCATATCTTGAATGCCCTGCATTTTGCCCGCAACTCCGGGCGCTTCAATAAGGCTCTGTACCCAAGACTTGAAACCCTAAACCCCTAAACCTTCTATGACGCAGCCAGGCGGCGGTTGTACGGAATCCATACCAACGCTTTGCCTCTGGATATAGCTGGCTCAAAGGAGCCTTGGTCAAAGACGTTAAGTACATTCCTCTAACATTTTTAATATGGGGTGTTGGGTCCCAAGTACCCTCACTAGAAGGCCCCGTTCCAATTTCCTTTACGTGGCAACTGAATGGAGCCTTTCTTCGATGGGACTTGCTGAAGATGACGAGTTCCTTGTGTTGGTTTCTTGAATTTCTTATTGTCAGGATCACGCTCTAAACCTTAAATCGTTGTAGCAGGGCTGATGCGCTAGGGCTGAAGTAGAAAATACGTCTTTTCATCTGCGGCATGAGCTTTACGAATTGTGGGAACCATCTGCGTGTGCTAAAGGTTCAGGCGTTATAGTCCCCCTGAAGTAGCTAGAACATAGGGTAGATGGGGATCCTCTTATGGTGTTGGGGAATCCTATATTCTATCTGCTTAAGGGGGAGTATAGGTGCAAATCGAATTCTTTTGCCTGCAGGTTGGATTGTTCAGGCTTCTATTTGGAGGGTCAGGAGAAAGTAGTAATTTGGTCAAGAATGGAGATAGCTAGGGATGCCATATGGTTTTCAGAGGCTGTCATGAGTCAACCTACTTACTGAACCCCCTCTGACCCTAAACCCTAACCTGCTTACTAAGTCCCCCTGACCCTCCAAGTAGCCGAGGTTTCCTTAAGAAACCCTGAAAGGCACTGTCTGTTTGCGCCTTACTGCACCCTGACGCTAAAATAAGACCCCCCCACTCGGATGGCGGTATAAGGCTTAGGGAACATCAATTCTGAAAAAGGAGAAAGCTACCGTAGATATTGGGGTTTACGGTTTAGGGTTTCCCGTAATGTAAGCCCCCCCCCACCCAAGCTGTCGCAGATGCTCACAAAGGCAGTCGAATTCCTTGGCGCGCAGACCTAACATACACTAGTTGTAGCAAAAGCTCTGCTGACATGCATTCTGGAGAATACACGCTACGGTTTTCAGGTCTGACAATTCCGGCTGTAGCTACCCCATAGGCTGCTCGGGGACCTAGGAGACCCTATGAGGCTCCTCAACTTTGTCGACGCTCTCCACCAGAAGCCGGGTAATTGTCAATCTGGTGATTTTAGGCAATACCCTTGGACCCTCCAGGAGCCCTAGGGCTACATAGGGATCATGCAGGGGTTATGCGGGTTGAGCTTACGGATTATGCGCACAAGATGTTATCAGAAAATCTCATGTGATGGTTTCTCAGATTTTTGAGCTCTTTTCATGTGCTGGAGGATTGCAGAATAATACCCTACTCGGAGAACTTCCTATGTGAGTGTATCCTTTCATGAAACACCTCCTCATTTTCCTATGCTTATATGAGGAACGCGAGTGGCAGCTCTTATGCAGCATGTTCCTTGTATGATGTCCCCGGTACTAAACTAAACCTTAAGCCGATTTGGTGAAATCAGCTTAGCATGCCAGAATTGGGACAACGTCGCTTTTTTGTGACGCAGCAGTCGTGCCGTAGGTTTACATCCTACAGCCTGAAACTCGCATGCGTGTGGTAAGCATGAATGGCTCTCAGTAAGTAATGTCGCCCACAGCCACTACACATAAGATACAGCGCCTCAAGTAATCCTTTAGACCCTATAGGCTCCTGATGCAATTCTAGGAAGTGGGCGGAGAACCCAATGATCTTCTCGGATCCCGATGCACTTCCGAGCCCTTGCAGAACACTTCTGCGAGTTGTTGTTTGTTCAAGGTTGATTTGGGGGTTTCCCAAACTTAAGGGCACCCTCTTGGGGTCCTGATAATAAGGATTATAGTATTTTGGGGTTTAAATTGGGTACCCCTATTTTTGGGAAATTACCATTTTCTTTTTGCTGGGAAGGCTTGGCGTGGTTTCCCGTTGCTGTTCGCGTTTGCTACTGACATTCAGGGGTTGGGGCTATCACATGGCCCATGCTTGTTTTATGAACTGAGGAACTACACGCTTTTCTTCCCGTGGGATTGGGGTCGCGGCTTCGGACACGGAAGACGCTTCCTGAGCCCTAGCAGATGAAGATCTCAGAAAGTTATGATTCAAGATCTGGGGTTTTAGGGTTTACGGGTTTCGCGGCTGACAGCCAATTTTACGACCTAGGACTCCGGAGGTTTTCCCAATCACCGGGCCTAAATTGAGATGGGGGACACCTTTAGAGACAAATGCCAGATGATGTGAGGGCGCGGGTTTCATATGGGGCGGCAGGAAGGGGCTTGTGCTGAGCCCTAAATGGGCCGCTCAGGGCTTGGGGGTTGCTGGTGGGGTATGCAACCCCAAATTCGCCATTGTTTCTGGTGAGTGTACCTAGGGCTTAAAGGGTTCAACCAGGGTTCCATGTTAACGGATAGAAGCCTAGCATCCAGGGCTCAGCAATACGTCCTCATTGCAGCAGTCACGTAGAACTGCCCGTGTAGTAAGGGGTTGGATGGCAACTATGTAGCCCGGTTGATCACCCTGATTCCTTTGGAGGGTCAAAGGTTCTTGGATATTGTATATGTGCTTATGTCAGGATGTCACTACGCGCAGCTACACAGGATTCCACAGAATCCCCCATCTCCCGGTTTAGGGTTTGTTGTGCCTGGCGATGACGAAGCTATGCTAAACGAAAGTGCCCAGGGTATGGGGTTCTGTGACACAGCAAGCCATAGTAATAGATAAACTTCCGACGGGCAACACAAGCAACACCATCTAAAGATTCAGGCGCCTAACAGATTCGGAAAGAACAAGTGTTTGGGAGCCTTGATAAGCTTTTGCACAGTTTGCAGTAGACAGCTTGTATCAACGTGTGAGTGCTTAGCCTACCGCAGAAGATGCCCGAATCTCGGGGTTAGAGGTCCTTCCTAAAACTGTTTGGTTCAAAGTTGTTTTTGGAGCTGGCGAAAGAAGTTAATAAGCTTTCAGACATTTGGACCACAAATGCACGGAAATCCTATGTACCACGGGGCTGACTTCAGGGTTGGCGGTAGCAAGGCGCTCGCAGGAGCTCTTGCACTTGCGCCCAGCGTACCTGGAGCTCATCAGCAGCTTCGCTGGCGTAGCGACAACATCGAGGGAGGGAGGGCCGTTGGGGCTGAACGTGCAGGCGTGACGGATAGAAACAGGTTGAGTCGCAGGAGGTTGGGGGTCAGCAGCTCCAGAGGTGCCCTGAACCTTTAGATCCACTATTTTCTAGACCACATAGACTATGTACTCTAAACTCCCCTACTGCACTCTTAAGCCCTGAGCCCTGTGGAGCCCACTACAATCACGATAATCCCGTCAAGCCCCTCGCCCTGAACCTTGACGCCCCTAGCTGGATTGCTCTTGGGGAATTTGAGTTAAGTTGCCATAATGGGTAAATGTATAATAAATAATGCGGTAGGGTTTCCCCAATAGAGTAACTTACATTAAATCCCTTAACAGCAAGCCAGTCAGCACAGGTCTTGCACTTGGAAGTCCTGGAGCTCGAGTGGCCGCAGCTGAACACAGCCCTCTGCTACCATGCCAGCAGCTTGAGTAGTCCCCTCCCCCGAATATTAGATATTCGCTTTATGTGGTATATTCTAATATATCGTCGGGGGTATTTAATATTTGGGGGAGCGGATTAACAGCAAAGCGTGTTTCCTTTTTGGAGTCTTGGGCTCCATATACACCACATTTGTTAAAGGTTGGTTGCATCTGACCGTCAAGGCAAAGCGTTTTGTAGGGCATCGTGGGAATGCGCCCGAGGCACTAACATATCCCACTATAAACACGCACGTTAGCGGTGTGAGGAATAGTGAGGGTAGCTCACATGAATCTCCTTGACATTAAGGCGATATCTACAAAGTTCTCATGCACGCACTAAGTGGAATGCGAAGGGGGAACCACAACCCTGGTAGATCAAAAGGCTGAGCCCACCTCATCAAGCTTTATGCCCCCAAGTCATGAAGCCGAAGCCGTTGCCAACATTTTTTTAAACCACGTATTGCCACTCAGAAGTCGGCGGAGCTGTAAACTCTACATCCCTAACCAAGCCGTCCACCGTCGACTTGGGAGGTCCTTTCCCTGAGGCAGGGTGTATCTTACTCCAAGTTGATATGTACATAGAATATGTGTCTACATAGTTTTGTCCATAAAGCTTGCTGTGCATTTGGGTACATATTACACCCACACCTGGGCAGCCTCGTCTATTTTGAGCTGATATAAGCTTAGGTTATAAGACTGGGCATTGCGCGCCTCTGCCACCACCTCCGCAGCTGAATAGCACCTGGGTCTCTATTAGGAGCGCTTTGACCCTTAATCTTTGCTGTGCCCTCCCCTAACTATCATGGAACCCCAAGAATGAATTCTGAAAACTACTGTCGTTAAAGACCGGGTCTACATGGGATTTAATGCTTGTTTTGGGGAACGGTATCTCTTCAAATTCCCCTGCCTGACGTGGCCAGGCTTGTCAAAGCGCCAGAATGCTGTGTTCACTTCCGCAGCAGCCCAGAAGGTTTGGTCTATGCTACCTGGTCATTTCCCGTCTAATTTTGAGCTTATGATCGGGCTGTTTTGTTTGAATTTTTCGACTTCAACAAGTAAATACTGCAGAGAAAGCATCGTTCCCACAATTCCCACAGTCAGTTTCACTACAGCCAGCGCGCTGCTTCTTTGGAGCCTCCACCTTCTTCATGTAAGAGCACCCCCCTAAGGCCAAAATGAAGACAGCTCAGGCTGGAGATTGACTTCCACATGTTCGGCTACGATTCTAGGATGCCACATGGTATCCTTTTCCGCTCCCTCATAGTGCAAGAAGACATGAGTACGAAGCATAGTACTCGCCTTGGTTGCTCATCTCATCTTCTGTATCAGTGGTCCGTCAGACAGCATGAGATAGGGTTACTCAGTAGCTGTCTTCAATTCTTCTGTATTGCAACCACCATAAAAGCCTGCAGGCCGGCCAACCTTTGTTCATGATTCCACAAGCAAGGATCGGCTGCCGGAGAAAGTCTCTCCACAGGAGGTGAAGATGCGGCATCTTGCGCTGTAAGTCATCGACGACCAGAAGCCAGCGAGATGAAGACTGGATTCCGAGTTGCAGCTGCAGCAGGGAGTCTTGACATTGGAGGGCATCGGTTTGCGCTATCCGTTGCCATCAACAGGCCTCCTCGTCCCAAGTGCGAAACTGCATACCCAGGTAGGCTATCTTGCCAGCACCAGCCATCTCAAAGGGCGACGCCAACATCGAACGCCTGAGTTGAAGTCTTGAGAGCCTGCCGGAATGCACAGAGACAGAGCTTGACGGAGCATCCTGCATCTATTTGGCTTCGTCGTTTCGGTGCGTGCTTGCACGTCTTGAACCCTTTGTGGAGTCCACCGAATTTGCAGCGCTGATGAGCTGCCGGGTAGACGCAAGACACGTAAGTAAACTGTATGCATAAATACGTGTTTGTTCCTGCTGGGGTTGCTTTGGAAGGTTGACAAACATGATCTCTCTGTGCACGTGAGCTGCAGATCAACGAGCCTGTCGAGTAGCCCTGCAGTCAGAGGACATCAGCCTACTTCAAATGCACCATGAGAGGCGGGTCCAGATTCCAGATGAGTGGATCATACCATCATAGGCTACTTGGAGCCGCGCTAATTTAATCAGGGGTGTACAAAGACCTGGCACGTTTTGGCATCCTACCCGCATGCTCATCTGAGATTCGCTGCGCAAAAAGCCACATCTGGTTTTGCCCAACTCAATACCTATGCCAACTCCCAAATCCCCCAAGAACGACCTCGACCTGAGGCTCAAGGTGTGCTGAGCAACTTCACTCAGGCAGTGCTGTTTGCAGGATCTTGTCTCTGCGGAGTTTCGGGTGAGGGTCCAGTTGATGTATAGGCGCGTTAAAGAAAATTAGAACTATACATGATCGGAGAATCTGGGATTGAAGGATACAACTACAGACCAGTCAGCAAAAAATGGGTCTAGCCCAATTAGGCCCGTTTTTGTCTCTTGTCGTTGGTGCTTGCATGTGGGAACCTGCACTTGAGCTTTAGGGTTTTGTGAAGCCCATGCCATGACTCATGCTTGCGTTCCCCTGGCAAAACCAACATGCAATCCCGTGTATCCCACTCTGAAAGGAACAGCAGTCTTTGTAGTGCCCTCCTAGGGTTCCATGTTACATTGCCGGGTGGCGCTGCCTGCTATTAGGCAGTCACCGCGTCCTGTGCTTATCGGTGCTGGGGTGGAGCAGAAGAGGGAATATGTGTATTGTGTATTATGGGGATCCACTCCCCCATTCTCCCTTGGTAGATCAGGTCCCATGACGTGTGGAACTGTGTGGCTTTGTCGGGCACTCACAAAAATCGCGCAAGAGTCCCTTTTTTCGAGAATAGCCCATGTGGCACATCCAAAACTTCAACTGGGTAGGTAGTTTGTCAGGACCGCTTGCAGAGATAGATTTTCGTGGTGTGGCTTGGGGCGGGGTATAGCTGGAGGGGGTGTTGCCTAGCAGTTCGATGTCGATGCGGTTCAATGGCCGATCTCGCGTCGGTTCCATGGCAATACTGAGGCGACATCCATATAGGTATAGTTGAAAATCAGCGATGATCACCCCTCGCTACCGGACAGAATCCTCAGTAGACCCAACATGGCTTAAACAGGCAATACACCTTAGATGATTTTTTAGAATCCCTAACATGATGTAAGGAGTATTTCTTCATTAAGGGGGCATTGGGCCCCCTGGGTCCCCTGTAGACCCTCCCTTGCCAGGCAGTCAAGGAGGCCAAGGAGTGCCAGGATCTCTACCAGGCCAGTCGGCTGGGAAGGTTGCAGGAGGGTCTAAGGTTTGGGGTTTAGGATGTAGGGTTTAGGGTTTCGGATGTAGGGTTTAGGGTTTAGGGGGCATCCCAGAGGCAGAGAGGTCGGAGTTGAGCACGTCAGGAAAAAGGGTTTAGGGTTTCTGCTTAAAGGGTTTAGGGCTTGGGGATGATTGCATGTAGGGTTCTGGACTCAGGGGGTTTAGGCAGGCCGAATCTTGTGGACATAGATGAAGAATTTCCATATTCAGAATGGCGATTCCGCTTCTGAATCGCAACAACGAGGCCCACAAGTTTGGCAAGCAGCTCATGTAGCCTGTCCCTAGGCTCTTAGCTCTAAAGCACAATTCGAGTCCACAGTCCAGTAGTCGCAGCCCGACAGCTGTGAAGACGTCAAGATCCAGGCACGCACATGAGAGCCAAAAGAATGGCCTGGGGCAACACATCAGAAATTTCCTCGAAGAGTGGAAAGAACCCCAAACCCTTAAACCCAAACCGTAAACCCTAAATAGTAGTTTACAGTTTGTCTTCCATTATCCTCATATAACCCCTATATAACCCCAAACCCTCACCCTAATGTAATATACCATAGTATACTATATTATACTATAATTTACTATCTTTTCTAGAACATATTATATCATACTATAAGAGTATAATCGACTTCAGCCAGGAAGTTGGAGATCCCATGGGTGAGGAACGAGCTTTGGAGCTTCTTGGCCTGGAGCGGGACCTTCTGAAATTACAAAAACCTCAATGGTAGGGTTTAGGGTTTAGGGTTTAGGTAGTTTCCATTCTTCTTTTTCCATTGTCCCTATATCTCTATATACACCCTTGAAAGGTACCCCCAATTTCAGAGGTCCCCAAACCCTCAAAGGACCTCGTAATCATAGAGCATTTCTTTCATATGGCCCAGACATATTCTAGGTAGGGCTCCAGTGAAATTGAATTGTCCGGGCTTGTCCTAGCACGAGCCCACGCATGTGCAAGTCCATACCGGTCCAGCTTGTATTGAACCTGGGAACCCAAAAAGTACGACTCCCTGAAATCTGACTCTTCCTAGGCAGAACCTGAGTTGTAGTCAAGGAAGACGAGCTGCCTAAACTCATTACCGTAATATGAACCTATAGCGACTATCATACGATTATCTTGTAATGGTGATTGAATGTAATTCCTTAAGAACAACTGAGGAAGACACCCTAAAACTTGAGGCCCTTTAGCTTTTATCATTTATCCCTAGACCCCAAACCGCCCGAAACCTTGGAGTTTCATGGAGGAGTCTAAGGTTGAAACCACGGGCCCCCTTTAGGGGTTAGGGTTTAGGGTATTGGCCCTTAAACCCTGGGATCCTTATATACCCATTATACACCCTATATGTACCCTTACACAACATGCCATAAAGGTCCCCCAGAATCCCTTCCAAAAGGCCTGAGGGCCAGCAAAAGTGATGCAGTAGAAAAAATGCCATTATTCCTCATGTGAGTGGGGCCCTAACCTAGGTTATATGGGCGTATAGGGCTCAGCGATAGTGAGCAGTGATTTCTTGGTGGGAGGTGTTGGTTCTGTCTGATGGGCTGCACAACCATTTCCTTTTTTCTCGGCAATATGGGTCACCGTCGCTTGAGCTACCCCTTGTCCTCACCTCGAACCTTATGAGCAGCAATCTCAGCATGTCCCTTCACTGGCTGTGCATGATTTCCAGCACGGACTTTAGAGTTTCTACCCTCAGCCCTAAAGCAACACCCTGAACCGCTAGACAGGCCCCGGCGTATCAGTTAGAATTCCCTTGGGCCCACATGTCCATGTTTTTCAGGTCCTGAGACCCTGCACTACTAAACTCTCAACGTTACACCAGAAGCCGGAAACCTTAAGCTGGACATCCTACGCCGAAACCCTATAGTCCCCCCCAAGTAGATAGAATATAGGGTTCTGGTTCTGGGCATCCGAGGAAGAGTATGGGGTATGAGGATCTTATTATAATCTACTCAAACCGTATTCTATCTACTGTACTTAAGGGGGAGGGGGACTATAACCCCTGAACTCGAAAGCGTACCCGCCAAACCCTTAAACCCCTAGACCCCAAATCCCAGCACTAGCTTGCGGCTAAGAACAAGGAACATGTTAGTTTCCTCGAAGCCTCGTGAAAACCCATACGCAAACCCAATTTCAATCTTTTCCAGTTGGCTCTCTCTTGTTCCATCCCTAGAAACCCAGAAGACTCAATCAAAGCACCCTGCAAAGAACGGCATACCAATCAATGTGCTCTCCTTCTAATAACGGTAACTTAACCCTAAGCCCAAAATAGCTTGTATGTAGCCCTTGTATGACTCCCATATAGCCCCTGTATAAGCCCCTGTACAATTAATCCCTATATAACCCCTTCCAAGAATACCCAGTTTGGTAACTGTTTTCCTCGGCCCTAAACCCTACACCCTACACCCTGAATCATCTTGAGAACTCTGCCGAGGCTTTTGGCTAAGCTCCGCGCTGCCGAGGGCAACCTGGAGGGAGCCCTGGAGGCCAGTTCAGGGTTTAGGGTGTCAAAATGGTTTAGGATTTAGGGTGTGTAGTGTTAGGATTTAGGATTTACAGTGTAGGTGTAGGGTTTAGTGTTTACAGGGTCTAGGTTTTTGGCTGTATGGTTCAGGGTTTAGGGTTTAGGGAGGCCAGGAGGAAGGCATGACAAGACTATGTTGCAATAATACTGAACGTTGCAATTATAGAGCAAACACAACAAAAAAAGTCCACAGCGCCCCATCCAAGTTTTTTAGTGTGAAAGGAAGTCTTCCATGTACGGTTTAGGCTTTTGTAAAATCAAAGAAGCGGTGATGATGTTCAACAAGCAGTTGGGCACGAGTGGTCACAAATCTTTGCTTTCAGCCAACAACTCCATCCTCAGTTCCCCTGCAAGAGCTTGAAGGTTTCAGGATTAGGTGGCAGCATCAAAGCTGATCCCTCATAGTCCTCTGATTATAGCACCACATCCCAAGCCATGTGCCAGTCATATAGGCACCTACATTACGATACCGGCACCAACCCCTCGATCACCCAGTTTCCATTTCATTGTCCATTTGATTCTCCACTATTGTAATTATTTGGGCCCCTTCGCCTCAAATTCCAAATGTTTCCCTTCACCCAAGAATACACATTTTTTCTACATAGAATCCCGTGACATGGATTTTTTTGCTCTCTTCTGTAATTTGGCAGCAAGTGGGATCTTCAAGGCATGAAATTGGAACTGGAATCGGACACGTAGTCAATCATCGCGTCGTGCTTCCTTATAAGCACCTTCGCCGGAAAAATGACCACTCACCACGCGCTTAACAACAAAGATTTCCCTCAATCTATAAAGGTACTCTCTACATATATATCTATATGTATTTATATTTATATGAATAGATATATCGGCCGGGGGGGCGATTATCACGGCGAGGTGGTTAATGATGTTCAGCTCAAGTTCCCAAGTTACAAGCACGTGAAAATTGTTCAAAGGCTTTGTTCAACCAAACTCCGCATACACATCAGATGCCTATTTTCAACCAACATAAGGAACCTTCTCAACAAAAGCCCGTGCATCATTCTTGAGGAAAGCCCCCAACATCTTGCAAGCCGGCAATCCCGCACATTTTTAACCCTAAACCAGAAACCCCATCGTCTTCCTGCATAGACTCTAATCCCTAAACTGCATTTTGCTACAGAAGCCCGAAATCCTAAACCCTCAACAGCATTGTCTTGTTACATCTGCAGGCTGGTCTGGAGCGCTTGGCCGTCGTGCCATGCTCTCAGCAACATGTGACAGTTTCCCTGCATAGGTTAGAACCAGTAAAGACCCCAAAATACCAGGGGCACCCAACAGGTACCCCTAATTCTGGGAAAACCCCATGCGCCCTCCGAGTATCAACTATGCAAGCAAGCCGCGGCACGTTTTTCCACACTCGGGCCAGTGATCAGAGCGCTTGGGGCGTACTTGTCACAAATCAGTTTTCTCCCCCAACCCCGCCTGATTGACAAGATCTCCAAGATTAAGGGAAGAATGAATTCAGATCGCTTGGAGCAAGTCCTCCCTAGAATGGAGAATCAAATCGAACATGAAATGCAAACTGGGTTCAAGTCCTCAACACCAGATTGTGGATTCCCAAGGCGTGAGTCCGGAAGTGCTGACAAGGAAGCTGACGCTCTTCACCAGGCTTGCATTGCGTGTCAGGACTCTTTAAGTTTGGGGCTCTGAGCCTATAAGCAATACGTACCTGAAACAGTCTATCAACGCGAAACCTCTGACAAATGGGAAATACTTACCGTCTTTCAAAGAGTCTCTCAATCCTACTATTTGAAGGTGATTTTTAGGGTCCAGCATCGGGGTCGCAGGTTGGGGAGAGAATATGGGTGATTTTCTCAAAAATTTATCATGGTCTATATTGGGGTCCCCCTTCATTGGGAAACTACCATATTCCCCTTTCGCAGCATCCGGTCTTGCTAGATGAGGTTGAGGAATCTCGTTTTCAGGGTTTTGCTGACGCAGCTCATTGATCCGTGATGCGGTTTCAGGCATGCCACAGACCAGGTAGCAGGTGATGACACGGGATGGCACATGCATGCCAGCTTTGAGCATATGCTGCCCAGTCACCTCAGCCCAACCCTGAACGCCAAACCCTAAGCCCTGAGCTAGTTACCCCCCAAATTAGGGACCACTAATCTTGGAATCCCCACATGCCCTCACGCAAGGTCGGGCCAGTCCCATACAAGCACAACAGGCATACGTTTCAGCTGCATGCCAGGCATAGGAACTCATCTCTTTTTAACGCTCTTTATAGCATCCTAGGTAGGAAAGCCCTGAACCTTCTCAGGGACCCCCTTAGGGTCTTAGATATCCCCAAGTAAGGATCTCAGCTGTTTTGCAACACTAGCGACTGCAGCCTTTGCCGCAACATGCGGCGCCGACATTGGCTGCTTCTCTGTGCCTGGTCAGCCGGAGGCAGAATCTTTGATTTTCTGTAGGTTCTGTAGGGAGAAACCCGGCAGAATTCCTTGTGAGAAACGATTGTATTATGGGAATGCAAAAGACGTGTCAACTGAGCACTTTTTGTTTAAGCTTAGGGTTTTAGAGTTTGACGGGTGTCTTACCCGCGTTTAGTATGGAATGAAGGAATAGGTTATAAGCTGTTGGAAAAGGCCATACAAGGACTGCTAGGGATCCACTCCAGCATCCACTATTCGCCACCAATAAGCTGGATGCCGGGTGCCTTTTCGGTGGGTTGTTGTAAAGAATTTTATGCTTGATGGGGTAGAAGCGGGAGAGAAACAAGGTGCCTTGCGAAGGAACACCCACCATAGTTCCCTATTCTGATCTCACAGAATCCCAGCTTGTGTTTATACGCGGTTCTGTGTACGTGATGCATGCCATGAGTCGGTGTATCAACTCTTGAGCTCTTTGCTGCTGTGCATGGTAGTAGTTGATTGGAAGCTTTTTATGGGGTGGACTCTTGTCCGTAGCTGTTTGGAAACATCACAAGTTGCGGTCCCCTCCCGAACTTGGCCGTGTTGAAAGTTGGGTTCCCCTGAATATCCTGCTACGTATTTGGATCCTGTACAGATTACAGGAATGCCGCCAACGCCAACAGTCACATACTCACCAAAGTCTAACTTGCACTTGCAACGGTGAAAGTCGAAAGCGTTGAGTTAGTCGGAGCCCGTATCTTAGCCCACGCAAGCTTTGCAAATTGTATGCTTCACTGCAGGACAAAGCGCCTCTGCGAAAAAGGAGCCGGTCTGAGTTTTCTGAGCTGAAGATTCAGGGCTTCAACTTTAAGAGAAGTGTCCCAGTCAAAGGCCACAACTTCTCTACAAACCTTCTTGCGGATGTCCACAAGGTGCAGTGCCTCAGTCTATGTGCATGACTGGCGGCTTTTCAGCAACTAGTCTCAGGTTGATTGAGGGCCAATGGCCAGGTTTTACTGGACGGCCTGAGGTTACGCCACAAGTCCACGAAGCTAAGACAGCTCCCATTTCACCATCCTCTCTGTAAAGAAGACCAAAACATGTGCTCCGTGTTTCAAAGCCCGGCATGTGCCAACGCCAAATCCTAAACTTCTTGGAGCTCGAACGTTCGTGTGCTGTGCTTGGTGTGTGAGCGTCTAACCCCTACATTTTCAGGAGCTGCCCTTACCCATAGAATTGCAGCCTTGCAAGTAAAGGACCCTCAACCCTGAATACACATACAAGTGGCAGGAGCTGCCCTATGCGCCGGACATAATTGCTTCTGGAGGCCCCTTGGCATCTGCCTTCACGTGCAGATCCTTGGTGTAGGGTGTAGGGTTGAGGGGCTTCAATGTAGCCACCTTAGAATTTAAGTAAGGGGTAAAACAGCATCCCCCTATTCCAGCCGAAGGTTGGCATAGCTGCGCCCTGCGGCCATTCGGCGAGGTTGAATGCACCTTGGTGGAGCGGCGGTTAGGGTTTTGGAGTTTACGTGCTGGTACTTGAGTGGGACCGAGGGTCAAATTTGCTCCTCCTGAGCACCTGTAAGTTTTGGTTAGATGTTCGGCTCTCCCAACACCTACGAACCAACATAGATGCTATGAATTAGCGCATGAGGGGTGCATCATGCGTACAAGTCAGGTGTTATTGGGTGGGGGGAAGACCCAAGGCACCCATGAATGCATGCAGCACGCAATATAGTGTCTAGACGTACATGTCAACCTGCATGCATCCATCCATACAGACATGCCTACATACGTACCGACATACAGACATTCAAACATGCATACGCATTTGCAAGCATGCATGCATCCGTACATGCATACAATCATACAACCACACTTTGTTTCACACACACACACATATACATATATATATATATACGCAAGCACAAAATGCAGGGCCCCTTGCACTAATTAGATTCTCACGACCACACAGCAAGAAGAACCTGAAGAGCCGCGGATGATAACCTAAAGCAGTAGGAAGAAGACAAGCAAGTGTACTAATTTAGGGCTTAAGGTTTAGGGCTTAGGGTTAAGAATAACTGTATCAACAGAGGCGTGCTTGTGCTGAGCTCCACCACCCCCAGCCCCTCAAGTGGCCCAGACTGAAGGAATCTCTCAGACACTCAAGTTCTATGAAACATTCACATTAGAACCAGGCTATAACGTCTATCAACCTTCGAGTTACCATTAAGGACAACAATAACTTTCCTTAATACACCTACCTAGCTCAAATTCCCTGCCCCGGCATGCCTACATCCTCATGTCTCTCAGTTTCAAGGCTGGGGTGCAAATGACCAAGGGCAGCCGCATGGATGCAAGGGAGGCAGTTCGGGGATCTCCGGGGAAGGACATGCAATTTTTCAAACAGACGCAGACATCTGGGGCATGTTCCCGTTAAGCGTCGGCTCAACATTTGGAAGTTTAGGGTTAATAAGGGCGTGTTTTGCGTTGGTTGCAGTGTCTACGGTAGAGCGTGTAACATTCACGGTTCAGGAATCTGGCGGGTTTGTGGGTTTGGCATGTAGGACTGGTTGACTAAGCGTTCCTGTCTGGACTTACATGGTCAGAGGAGATGAACGCTAAAACGGCTAACTCGGGGGGGGGGTCAGCAACGATAAAGTCACAGGGCTCACATTGGATTCTGGGAATCTGAAACGGTGCGTGAACAAACAGTTCAGCGTGTTTGAGAATTCTTCATGGAGTGATATCCAAAGCGACCCTCGTCATGTTCACAACAGCCCTCAACTAGCCATGCGAGTGTTGAAAACCTAGGTTGTAGAGTTCTACCCAAAACTTCCTACACGCCTCTGGGTGCCCCAAGTTTTTATTGTAAAGGAATATATTATATGGGGAATACATAATATGGATTCTCTTCCCGCTTTTAGATCAAGTCCCTCGCGGCCTGAAAACGCTCATGTTGCCTCCCCTCCCCCACACCCTGAATGTGAAGGATTTTGGGTGTGGACTGCAAAAGCTATAGCCTAAACTCCTTAAAGAGAGGCGAAATGGGGGATTATATAGGGGAGTGTTTCAGGGTAAAAAAGGAGTAGGCGATTAGACACTTGCTCAAATAGGGTTGTGGTTTCTGGGATTTCAAAATTCCAGACAGCCAGAGTCTTGAGGTCGAAGCCAAAGAAGGCCAGCTGATTTGCTTTTGCCTTCGGGGCTGATAGGGTTCTGGAAAAGGAAATGGACACTAATGCATCATGATATGGTGTGTATATATATATTGGGGTTATAGTAGGATCAGAAATTCCTGAGACTAAGATGGATGAGCTATGATCAGATATCAGCTGTCGTGGGGTAGTATCTATAGCAAACAGGAGAGTGAAAGCATCTTTGAAGGGGACCTGTTGATTCTGGGAATCATGCGGCTTGCCAATCGAGATGCCTTTTCAGGCTCAATAGCTGGATGTTGTTTATCTTTGGACTTAATGAGGGTTGCTTGTGGCTATCATCTTGCATTAGTTCTGCTACGGTGGACTTGCCATGCTTAGTGCTTCCGCTGCTCAGGGGGCTTTTGTGAGCCTGGCGGCCGGCAAAAGCCACAGTGGCTTGACTTGGGAGTGATGGGCTTTATTGGTCTCGGGCGTCCTGAACAGTTTGCAGTTCATTGCATAAAGCTCAAGATGTCCGTCTCATATTATGGGGTCACTTCGTTGTCCTACCGTTCTGATTACGTTTCTTACGGCCTGTTTGGGCCGGCTCGTGCCGCTGCATTCAATGCCATGTTCCCCATTTAATGCAGACTTCCGTTGGACACTTCAGCAGAGATGAAAAAGTAGGGCCCCAATCCCCTTTGCCATGGAATTGACCGGCTGCCAGTTTGGCAGCCGAGGCAGACATGAAGGTGATCCTAAATTCTATTCACTTCCCGTAGCTCCCAAGTTCCAGAAAGGCTCTATTACATTTTCTCTCCACTTCAATTCGTCATACCTTGCACTCTCAACTGTACAAAGACCTACTAGTGTCGAAACTATTCCTAGCATTTGATCGACTTAGGAGGTTCCAACTGGGAGCCTAAACCCCGATCCCCCAAAACTGAAAACTAATCCCTACAGACTATCTATTCTATTAAACCCCAAGCTGTACAATCAAAACCCGACAAAACCGGCTATACTCTACTACCTAGGCTGCGGCATAAGACCCTCTGGGCAGCTGGAATGCTGGGGTAGCAACACGCTGCTCAGATACATGAATGGTTTGGGATCTAAGGGTACTAGATTTGTGTAGGGGTTCAGAATTTCGGTGTTTGGGGCTCGGAGTTTAGTGGTCCAGGATATATATGTTTTAGGGCGTCTGTGAAGGCAATCTTGGGGTTAAGGATGCAGATTGGTTTTTTGACGGGTCTCCAAGAGGAGGCCTCGAAGTTTACGTCGATTTTACATTAGGTCTTGGGCGTATCCCTCCGTTTTCAATGCATCTATATGTGGTTGCCATTGTGGGTGATGTTCACTAGCCAATATAAAGTGTGCAGGTCGCCGCCTGTTGTTCTCTCTATGTCCTTGTTGCTCATGAGGCATTCAGCTGCATCTGCAGCATCTGGTTGGTTTGTTGAAGCCGGCTAGTTCTAAGATGTGTTCCATAAAATCTCTTCATGGTGGATAAGTTGTGGCTACGTGTCAAAGACAACGGACCCGTCATGCTCCCATAAAGACTAGACCACGCGGAGCACAGTTTGCGTTGCTGGTTGGCGAATCTTCCTGTCAAACTACCGGCTCCAAATTCTTCAGCCAACTTCCGCCCCAAATCCTGAAACATGCGTGCAGAACCCTGCAGCCCTCAGGCATCACCAGAGTGAAGTCCCTGACCTGGAATTCCGGCAAGTTGCCTGCGGTGCAGCGCACACCTGTGGTTTGGATGAAGTGGCCGGATGCAAAATCAGTCTTGCTGGGACGTTTTTCCGGCTTCAGGGTTTAGGGTTGATTACGTTCAAGAGATTTGGTTTTTGAGTTGCACATGGATCATGTTACATGTCCGTCAGGCAGAGTTCTGTGGTGGAGGGTGCTCGTATCCGCCCATCCTATCTTGCATAGGTTGACCTTTTCACCCCTCGCAGACAAGCACCGAACCTGCGGCCAAAGATGGCCATTGCTTCCATTGGGCTTATAGGTCGTTGTGGGTCTCCAGTGTATGAGGGAGTGTAGTTTGTTTAGCTTCTGCAGCTTGCAAGGCACCATGCATTGATTTGATAGCGAGACGGGCAACGTGCTGGGCACTACACATGATAGTTTCCCATGGAGCACAGCCTCAAGGGACCCGGCATCGAAAGCTTGTTGCTGAGCTTCGAGGTCAGCAGAAGACCACGTCTTGTAGCAGGAAGTGCTACAGATGTTCTGAGAGGAAGTGCTACAGTTCTTCACTTCCTGGTCAGTCTATTCAAACAGGCGACCTCTTCTCTAGGCAGCCAAAACGGCTCACTTACTACTGTTAGTCTCATTGATGGTGCTTCGCCATTGACGAACGATCTTCAAGATCCAACGCCTCAACTGCAGACTAATCAGGGACCGCCGCGTTACTAGAGTTGGTTCTCTCATGGCTGTAGTAGGAGGTGGTGGCCAGTACGGAATGGAGGAATGGACCTTGACAACAGTCACTGTACAATCCTCAACAAGTAGTTCCTAAATTGCTTCCCTTTGTCATTCCTTGACCTTCAAGATGAACTCCCGAGCTTTGCATGCCATCCTGCACCTAGGACGGTGAGGTCCACTGCTGGGGCTGCTTGTTGAAATTGAATTTAGAACATAATTATGAGGTGAAAGAGCTCAGGGCTTCATTGGTTTGGAAGTGGCGTTTCCGATGCAAGGCTCTCAAGACTTAGGGGGTTTTAGTTGGACACGCGGATCTATTGGGCGTGAAGATGCCTTCTTTTGAGCATTGCAAGCACAAACAGGATGGCCAAGTTCTGGGAAGGATGCCTCCAATTTTTGTCGACATGACAACATCTCACCCCTATTATTGCTTTTCAGCTGAGAAGTACATCGCAGGACTACACCCCGGGAAGCGACAAGGGTTTCGACCGGCAAGACATTCCTAGAACTCTTCATACTGCCAACAAGCTGTTTGCTTTCACAATGGTCGCCGCTGGGGTGGCGATTCAATCCTTTTGACGTTTTATTATTGTTATTACTAGTTTTCTTGTTACTATTTGATGACTACTATTTTTATTACTTTTTTTCTTAGTATTATCACTAGTATTTCAACCAAGGTAGTGACGAGCACCAGCGGAGTTCCGGCTCTCCCTCGGGCAGGCGGATTTCGCATTAAAAGCTACACGTGAGTAGTATCCAAAGTTAGGGTCCCCCCTTAAAGCAGATTATAACGGGGTATGAACTGTTTGGGGTTCAGCGGTGAGTAGTATCTTATTTTGGGATACTATGGTACCCAATATAGGCTAAGATTATTTTCTCTTTTTGGGTATAGCATGTCATATTACGAATATTAAGTACTATTCACGTGGGGTTCATGACATTTTCAGCCAGTCCGCAGAGAAAAACAACATAGTAATGTGGTATTCTAGCAATATAGCACTATAGTAACATAGTAATGTACCATGCTGCAGCTATAGCTCTCACAGCTTGTCCTAGGCCTTTGATCTCTGTGTTGCATGGACCTTCTCGTCGGTATCTGGGGTAGGGCAGCTTTGGTAGGATGTGACTTTCAAGCTGACGGCTGGCAAATTGTCTAAACTAACTTTGGCTCAAAGCTCGGCTTTTCTTTATAGCACACCCGGCACCCCCTCCCCCAACTGGTACATACCCCATCGCATCTTCTGAGAGTAGAATACATACCGCCAGGCCGCTTGTGGAGATTAGTTTGTTAATGCAAGGCGGCGGGGGGTGCATGCTGAAGAGTAAGGCCCGCTCTCATGAACGCCACCTGCTTTGAGATGCAACTCTCCTAGAACCTCTATAATATGGTAGCGTCCATGTTCTTTTCCATTATTCCTTATATAACCCCTAGATAACCCCTATAATCCCTATAATATAACCCATTATAGTAGCTGCCATTTTCCTAGAACTATAATATAGTAGTTTCCATTCGTTCCATTATTCCCTTTTAAACCCCTATATAGACCTAAGCCCCTGGAAACAGGTTTGTCGCTCTTGCAGCCTCTGGCGGGCACAGCTGCGCTTTGAAGAAGAGCGGACGCGCCATCTGCTGGGGCTTCAATGCCGTTCGGCTCAGGTGAGCTATAGTCTAAACTCCTTAAAAGAGGGATATATAGCGGATTATATAGGGGAGTAAGTATAGGGGTCATATACTGTCATTAAAGGGGATACTTGGAGTTTAGATTATAGCTCAGGTGAATTTCAGGGGCGTGCCCGAAATCTAAGGTTGTCCTGACATTGACAGAGTCCCAGGCTCAATTTCACAATGACCTCGCATGGTTCTATAGGATGAGGGATGCGGTTCTCCTCAAAGTCTGAATGGGATCATTTTGACGCTTTTGCTTGTTGAATGTCAAGTTGTGTGTCCTTGTAGAAAAACTCCTCTGCACTGTGTGTATAGCCATGCGGTTAAGTTGGCAGCTGACATGTCTGCAATTAAGGGCTGCCCCCGCAAGTCATTGTGACGAAGGAAATGGCAGTATGAATCAGTATGAAGGCTAATGTAGACCCCTGATGAAAAAAAAACGCCTACGGGGGGTAATGAAAACTAAAATGGAAACTACCATACTGTAGGGTTGTATAGGGGCTATATAGGGGTAACCCAGACCCCTGATTAGAAACCCCCTCCCCGTAATAGGGATTATACTAGGGATCCCAATATTACGGCCCTTAAAAAGGAGATGGTTTATCAATCAGGGGCCTACATTGCTTGACAGCATCCATGTAGGGGTCTTCAGCATGGAATGGGGCTTGTGCAAGAATCATTCTCCTGAGCAACCCCCTTCGCAGCCATTGTTTGTGCCCATGGTCCTGAGGACAACAACCAAACAGACGTGCCTCGACTCAACCATGCTCTGCCAGTATATTGGGATAATAGGCTATATATAGGTTATATAGCTACTATATTGGGGTTATATAGAGGATATATAGGATTAAAACTGTAATGGGGTTATAAGGAGCCTTTTCAGTTCTCAGAGTCGCCGTTTGGCATGCGAGTGGATGCATAGGGTTGCAAGGGCTAAGGAGGTCCAGATGAGGAGCCCCGCGCAAGACGATGGACTTCAGTGGTGTTGGAACATTGGGTCATGGCTTAAGGACAGAGGGAGCATGCAGTGCATGTCTCAAACACTTCCTACTAGGTAGTCGGGTTAAGTCGTCTCACCTCGTGTAAAGTCGTCTCGCGCGGGCGTGCACACGGGGATTCCGCACACAAGCTCGTCAGAACATTTAGCTGGAAGTCGTCTCACCCGGCTAGCGCATGGGGATTCCGAGTTAAATCTTGGGAGCCAGTTGTGTGGCGACA
>CAJNIZ010000115.1:67532-84312 GCA_905231905.1 Symbiodinium pilosum | reverse complement strand
TGACTTAACCCCAGCGCCCAGTAACAGTTTATAATGGGCACTCCAAACTCGAAGCTTTGGTGTGCATGCCACCTAAAAGGCCGTGAATGACTGCATACAGTTGCAAAGCATAATTTTCACTATAGGTGTAGTGGGATTCCCGTTAATGAAGCTTGAAGTGAAGAAACCCTGAAATAATGAGTTCCATGTTGGTACCCTCATCTTGCTGGGGCTTAGTAGGGAATAACCCAGGGAAATTAATCCCTGTATCAGCTATAGTCTAAACTACTTAAAGGGGATTATTTAGGGGAGCACTATAGGGGTTATTAAGGGGGATACTAGGTGTTTGGACAACAGCTCATACAATCCCAATATAACATCTTCCCTTATTCCCTGCTACCCCTAGTGTTACGGAGCCTTCGTTGTGCATGGCTGAGGTGCCCGACGCCAAGTTCAAGCAGATCGCCCCAGGCTCCTTGCGCGAAAGAGGGTTTTAGGGTTTAGGGTTTAGGGTTGGCGTTCCAGCCCTGTTTGGAGATTTTCGGGAAGTTACTCTCGAAATATGAAAAGTAGGGGACACCTAGTGTACAGGGATTATGGGCGGTCCCTAAGGAGTGTATTAAGCCACTGCCATAGTGGCGGGGAAGCCTCAGCAACAGTCCCCCAAACAGCTCATGCTGAAGTTTGCTCACGCCCGGCAAGCAATGACCGTTTCCTTCTTTTTGTTGAAATACTTCTTGGTGCAGTGGGCATGAGGTACTTGCACCTGCGGACTGTTCTCATTCTTAAGGGCAGCCCGCATGGATGGTCAAATTGTTCCACAGGTCCAGAGTCATAATCCAACTGAGCCCATTTGCTCCCTGAAGCCTGGACAACTCTGTTTAGAGCCCCGGGTATTCAACACTAAGCCTTAAACCCTAAACCCCAAACCCTGCAAGCTTCTTCAAAACGGTTGAACTCTGCCAAGTTAAGGCTATTTGCACACATGCGCGCTGACGCTGGAGGATGAGGTCCTGTGCTGGGGCCAGAAGTCACGCGGCAGAACGTGTTGATCAAAATCCTGTGCCCAACATGGTCATTCTAGAAATAGTTCTCCTACACTTCCTCATGGTCATACAGGATTCCTATATGATTTCCGAAAGGACTTTAAAATGCACCCTCGCATAGAACTCGTCCCTGAAATCTTGCTGCTGTTTCAAGATGTTCGGGCTCGAACCACCATGTTGGGTTAGAGGGTGCCATGCCTTTACCTGATGAGCCACGGCGTTGTCATTTCGCCACAGAGTGACTCAGCAAAACCCTTGCGAGGCCGAACGAATGCAGAATCCCCAAATATCCCTAATGCAGCATCCTGAAGCAACTGATTTCTAGATCCAGTCGCAGAGATTGTCGTCTTGCGCCCTCAGGTATGCCTCCCTCGTTTAGCTCTTTGTTTTTCACAAAAAGGAAGTTTTGCATCTTGCGCTTCATTCACAGCAGTTGTCCTCAATGCTTCCCAGGCGAGGGGACAACAAGCCGCCTTCAGGACTTTGCTGACCCTGAGCGCCTTCAGACCTGAATGGAGAAGCCCATTGAAACGTCTGTGCTGTTGTAGCTTCCATGTTATAGAATTCCTTCCGCGGCACACGGTTGCCCCTGCTCAAGAAGACAATCTGATCATAGGTGTCATTGAGCTGCAGTGGTGGAGTGGTACGGTTGATGGAAGTAATCCTGCAACACCCCGAGGTCCCCAAGTCATAGGAACTGCTGTATTTCAAAGAACCTAGGTGACAAAATCTTCGCGAATAATAGATGGGTAGGAAAGTCAAAAGGAGGATGAACACATCCTGCTGGAGTTACGACTCAGTCGTGGCTTTCCCACAAGGTGCAGTTCTTCCTTTGCCAGGCTTCCCATGAAGAATGGTGCTTGACCTTGTGCTGATAAAGGTTACAAAGCTCGGGAATGGCCTTGTATGGATAAAGGACACAAAATGCTGCCAAACACCCTTGTTGATAGAGGTCTACTTCCCACGAGATGGGATTGCAGCGCAAGCTGCGCAGGACGCTTCAAGCAGATTTCCTCCCGAGGCCCATTTACCTGTGCCCTTGACATGACAGGCGGGGCCCGTCAGCAAGTGAAGAACCCTCCTTCTGCTTCTCTCTCTCTCTCTCTCTCTCTCTCTCTGTCTCATTCCATAATTACATCTATCTTTTCAACTGTGCTTCATTTTACAACATGTGTGTTTGATTTCACCGGTTATCTTTGCTCGGCCTGCGTTTCGTGAAGTCGTTCTTCATGGGATTCAAGATGGCTTAGGGCTCAGGGCTGTTTTCACATGTTTTCAACTACAGCAGTTTTGTTTGCCATGCTTCTCTGTAAGGCACACACCTTGATGACATGTGTGCCGTTTCTGATTTCACCCACAGGAGACAGGGTTACAGCGAAGCTGGTCACGCACACCCTGATAAGGTAAGGTTGCATCCTGAAAAGATTTGACACTTCAGAATCAAAGGTTTTCACGAGCATGTGGCCGCATGCATGGAAGGCCGCGCCGTTTGCTGGCCTCAAGCTGAACAGAGGACCGGGCGGGTTTTTGGGAAACTTTGCGTGCTGCATAATAGGGTGTAACGTGCAGATTTTCCAGGCGTTTCCAAAGTGCCGGTGACAAAGGAAAACATGTGATTTTATGAAACTAGTTGCCTGTTCGTTGATTGAGAGGCACCTGGCTTTTGAGACTTCCTTGGAGTTTCTCAGAATGTTCGCTATATTGCACTTGAAGGTGCCCATTGTCCCCTTGTAACCCCCATATTGTTGTGGTCCCCAGGACCCCCCTTCTGAGAAATTCTCATGTAGTTTCAGCAGGGACGAAAACTTCGCGCACATCTCGGTCGGAGGCTCGCATTTCTGCGGAGCGCCTTGCCAAATTTGCGATAGGAAACTTTTGATGTCCCGAGGTGGGGATGTTTAATTTGAGGGAGATGTGAGTAGCAGAAGCTGCTGCCATGCTGAATAGCGTCAGTATTATTATCACTACTAATGTTGTTGGTTCTTCTACTGGCAATGCTGCTGTTACTGCTACTGCACTACTACGCTACCGTTCCCCCGACGACGACCACGACGACAACGACAACCACCGCCACCACGACCGCGAGGGCCGCCGCCACCGTCACCCGCCGCCGCCGCCGCCGCCGCCGCCGCCACCACCACCACCAACACCAACAACAACAACAACAACAACAACAACAAAAACAACAACGACAACAATACCAGCACCACCAACACCAACACCAACACCAACACCACCAACAACAACCAGCACGTTCATTACAACACTCACGTTAATCTTCATAACGGCAGCATATTTGAAAGTAGGGTGCCTTTGAACCTGTTGCTGAGCCGCCCGTGCGCGTGCAGTGTATGTAGCCCGAAAAGGTCGTCACTAGTACGCTGCTTGAGGCACTAAGAACCGTCTTAGGTCTCTCCTGATCGGCCGTCCTTAAGGTATGACAAAAAAACACCACCAGCGCATGACCTTGAGCATCAGGCGAAGAACTCCCATCACAACGTGTGGGTTTATGCAAGACCTTACAAAACTAAGATGATTTCTGCGTAGACCCCTCATGTGTTTTTGACCCTAAGCCCTAAACCGTGCAGTCGGGGCGAGGGAGAGTCTGGTGATGCAGCTGAGGTCCAGGAGTCTGGACATGTCAAATGCCGTGGCAAGGACGACCAAGGTGGGGCAGTCTAAAGAAGGCTTACTGCAGAGTCGTGTTATAGGGGTATGGTTGTGTAACAACAAAATGGAACATGAATTTGATACTATACTGGTGCCCACAACGTGCAAGATTTTCTCTTTTTTCTGGTGGTTCTAGTACTTACAAGTGGAGTACGACCTTACTTGGTTCAACCACTAAAGCAAACTTCGCAGACAAACATTGAATTTGAGTTTCAATGCAACGTTTCAGTTCTGAAGGGTGCATGTGTCACTGAAAAAGCTTGCCCAATGATCCCCTCGAAGCCGTGGGCTTTTGCATATTGTGTGCAAATACCCCAAAATGGGACATGCCTTCGAAATTTGAAGGGGCCTCCTGCACGGTCATTCCTCCATTCTCAACTACCTGGACCCTAACAGTAGGTAAACTAGTGGCACGAAACACCTAAAACAGCCCAAGAAGGCCATTGTTCTACATACCTTGGGGGTCCATGTAGGCATGAGAATGTTTTGGAGATGATTCTAGCACGCCAAACAGTTCATCGAACCAGGTCAGTCGTCCCCGCCGTCCGGTTCGTTCATGTTGCCTTCGCGCGCAGGAAAGTGTCGCGACATTACGAGTGGTCAGCTTGTCATCTCACTTGCTGGCGCCGTCTGACTTACAGCTATACTTGCTATCATAAGGAGCCCCAAGAGGGGACCCCTGATTTTCGCAAACTCCTACGTAACAACACGCACGCATGGATATTAAATCTGTCGGGCATGTTGCGTGCCACTGAAAGACCTCAGACGGAAACCAAGGAAGAAGCGTTCGAAGACGACCGCGGAGCTCTGAAGCTGACACATTACAGTCCCCTTTTAGTAGATAGAATATGGGGTATATGATGATCTTGTTGTAATACACCCAAAGCCATATTCTATCTACTTAAGGGGGGCTATACATGGAATTGTTTAGAGTAGGACGTCTTTGGGAACGCGCTATCAATCATGGGATTCCCCAGAAAGAAGGATAGATGGGTTCTTCTGATAAACTCCCAGGTGCTTTTCGCAAGTCATGGGCCTGACTGAATTCGCAGACTGTTGCAGAAATATGTCAGGTAGTCTCTGGCCTCTGCAAAATCTTAGACCACGGGTCCTATACTTCGGTGCTTGTTATCCCAACTTCTACAGCTGCAAGCCGTACAGACAAATTTAACAAGCAGAAGCCGAACGCGATCGGGACTTCTTAGAGTCGTTCAAAGATACAGAATTATTGAGAGACCTCAAGCTTTGACTGCCAAAACAAGAAATACGTGGCTTCAAATGCAAATCATACCAGAATTTCGATCTGCCACGTGCATAAGCAATTTGGAACTGCACAAGCAGCACATTGGCATTAATATGTTAGATCTGAAGGTTCTGTGAGAATCCTGATGCCGATGCCTAATTCCTCAAATAGTTGTCTGTTATCGCTTTCTTTTCGGGCATGGCTGCTGACTTGGAAGAGTGTTCATGGGACGTTCCGCTGTGGGATATGGAACATGGCTTGTTCTCAGAACTTTAGCCTGATTCCCTTGAGGCACGGTTCCAGCAAAGGGCTGCATGAGGCGAGCCTTGAATGATGGCCCTTCTTTTGAGACCTCGCTATCTGAATCTCCAAAAGAATGCTGACCAAAATCATCACCAGTCCGCTAGCACAAACTACTTTGTAGCACATTAATGGACAAGGGGTGCCTAAGTTACTTACGGACTTTCTGGGGGCTTCTCTTCATATTCCTTTTGGCTACAAATGGATTTTTCTTTCCTTGTGGCAGCCGGCTTTAGTACTGTATTTCACCCAATTAAACTGGTCATTCGCCGTGTTTCAAAAAATCATGGAGTCCTATCCGGTTTCCCATAGTCCATACTCATGTGGATAGCAGGGTGTTGTGGCTTACTATTGTTGGTTCGAGACATAGCTACAAAAGATGACTGCTGCAGTGGCTTAGAGCTTCACGTAGAAGCTTCAGGCGTTTATAACTTACAGCGTTTGCAATATCTTGAGTATTATACGTTACCCGAAAAGACTATTCGGATTCGTCAGGCCCTCATAGTACAGGTGGCGGCATACTACTGCCACATGCGAACTCGAACCGACCTGCACAAAAAGATGCCCGGAGGTTTCGCTTCTTGTTTGTTTGAGAGTTGAGAGTTGGTAGTTTCAAAAAATACGGGGATCCCAATATAGACCCCAATATACTACAGTCTTTATCATCGGGACCCCTAAAAAGGTACCCCATGATTATTGGAAACCCCCGTTGCGAAGAAAGCAACACGGGTCCATGGCCGAGAATGATGTTCAAGTCGCGCTGTCTCACGACCCCATGAGATATGCACCCTTTTGAAAGCATTACAGGAACTTTACAGGGTCCCAGTTAATAGGGCACTAGCAGTTACCAGCACGGGCATCACGTTTGTGTGTGTTGCAGTAGGCTTCACCGGTGACTCAAAAGCTTGGGCTTTCAGGCTTGCGACAAGAGCCTGAGGGCACCGCTCAAGCGGGGGCTAGCAAAGAAGCCAAAAAAAAGAAGTTCCATCGAGGTTATCTCACACTTCCGCTATCCTGGAATCAGCGAGTTTGCTCTTCGACCTGGCTTTCATCGGAACTTCGACTTCCGCTGACATCTGGCATGCAACCCTGAGCTCTTGGAACACGCTTGATTGCATGGTCTTTCACATTATTATTGTTATGCACAAGAATGCAAAACTAAGGGGCGCCTTGAAGTGGCTGCTGCATAATATAGGGGAATAGGTTCCGTGAATATCTATACTGTAGGGGACCTAAATTCAAGCCCCTACATGAACTGTTTGATTCTGCGAGATCCCGAGATTCTAGCTGTTCACTGCCAAAGCCTCCACACGTACTCAGCAGCAGAAGACCACGCTTCTTGAGATGACCAATGGGATTACCCCCCTGCCCCCCCCCCCCGCCTCCCACACCCCAGCATGCACCCCCCGAACTAATAAGCCCAGAATCATCTTCAATACGCCCTAATAGTCCCCAATAAACTGGGGGGCCGCTTCTGGTAGCCCCATTAATGAAGCTGAAGTTGTTGAGCCATGCAAATGGCGAGAACCCTCACCCCCAAGTGTGATAAACTGTGTTGTTGCCTTACGGCCTTCAGTTGTCGAGCTTGTTTGTTTGGGTCAAACATTGTCTAGACTTCCCCCTTGCTGACGGGAGACGGGTTGAGAAAAAAGAAACATCTGCATCTTTGCAGGACAGACAAAGGCGAGCTAAAGACACCAGAAAGTGTTTTCTAAACCCTAAACCCTAAATAGTAGTTTCCATTTTATTTTCCATTATCCCAATATAGCCCCTGTATAAACCCTACCTAGCCCCAGTATACCCTGCCAGGAGGGCGGTCTGCACTTCCAGTCTGGAAACCTGGTCGAACGCTCAGCATGTGTTTGCGGTGGGGTTTCTTGCAGTTCATAGCAGCTAGCGAAGCTCGTTCGTATACGGACGTACCATGATGTATATGTGTGTGTGAGTATTTTTGTATGTCTGCCCTCATGTGCATGTCTACATATGGTAGTTTCCTAGAATAGGGGGACCCCAAAATAGACCCCAAAAGATTACAATCCTTATTATAGGGACCCCCAAGGTACCCCTAATTTTGGGAAACCTTCATATATGCATGTATGTATTTGGATCACATCGGCAGTATGTAGCGCCTTTAGTGAGTTTGAGATGCGGTTGTCAAACTGCGGCTGGGTTTCAGACTTCGTGTTTCGGGTTGGCGGAGTCGACAGTAGGCCCATGCATACGGAGGTTGGAGGTTACCATGGAGACTACCTGGCTGAAAGGATTGACTATGGCCCCCTGTTTTGCTCTCTATTACAGTACGCAGCTAATTTGTAGGGGTACCACAGTGAACCTTGATGTTGGGAACTACACCCATCAGCAGGATCAAACTTGAAGTATCGCAAAACCGGAAGCAATCATGACTCTATACGCATCCGACGAGGCAACAGAGACTGAACTTCAAACGTTTTGGAATGGCCTAGATGGATTTGCCGAAGAGCTGTTTTGATTTCAGATAATGTATGCGAGAACCACCTCGGCAAAAACAAGCGGGGATCAAGCCTCCATTTGTCTATCTGTCTCTGTTTCTCAGTCTGTGGTTGGGCCCTTGTCCTATACTGACAGGCAGCACTTGGGTTGGGGCGTCATAGTTTGCATGTCCTGCAGCACCATCACATCTTCAGTCACTGTTGTTATAGCTGTTCGCGCTCTTGGCGCTCTAGCAATGACCGGCAGCATATACATATATGCAGACATGTACATCTGCACGCACCTATGCCCTAGCGTCTGTTCCTATACATCTTTTGTCTTTGCGCAGCCATACGCGAGCCTCAGGGGATGGCCGAAAAGTCCATCCAAGAAGCGAAGAGTGTGGCCAAGAAGGCAAACCTGGCAGGGTTTCGCTTCGGGATCTACTTACTGGGGCTTAGTAGGGAATACGGGGATAGATTACTTATATGTGAATTTCTGTAGGGATTATATTCCTTTACTCCCTACTAACCACGAATAAGTCTAGTGTTTGGGGCTTATTACGAATCTGGCGTGCAGGGATTTGGGTTTCAGAGCTTCGGGTTTATGAGCAGCCCTTAAGAAAAGTTCTGCGCAGATTATTGTTGTTTACGAGAGATTGCGCGTGGTGTAGATTCTCCCTCATACCCCCTTCCGCGGTGCACGAGGGATGTTGTTTCCTAGCTATGCTCTTGGGTTGTCCCAGCATGGTTGCTGATCTTGCCGCATGGGCAAGCTCAAAGGGTCCAGGGCGAGCTACACTCCTAGAGCCCAAGTGAACGCTTGTCAAAATTATCTCAATAGTAGTTTCCATCGTATTTTCCATTATCCCAATATAACCCTAATATTACCCCAATGGGTGCCCCTAAATCCTAAAACAGGAAGAAGGCTTGCTTGATGAATCTAGCTCTGCGGTCAAGATCTCCTTCAGTCGAAGGGGACTATAGTGAGAACTAAAGTTGAGGGGGGCAGCTCGAAGAACCTCCGCTTGCAAAGCTAGAGGCCAAGATGTAAAGCTAGAATCCTTGTAGCGTACAACCTGCAACTTTTGTTTGGGGTTTAATTGGGGTGAAGGCAACATTTGGATAAACTGTCTGCCTGGAAGCCTGTGATGGCAGCGTCTAAGGAATTAGGCCATGTTGAAGGGACGATAATCAAACAGGATCAAGAATGATGGTGGCACAATGAGATTACCCAAAGCCACCTAGTAGTGACTTTGGAAGTCTATGAGCAGTGGGTGTTCCAGCCCGTCCAAACAAGGGACCCTAAACCCTAAATTACTAAACCCTAAACCCTAAGAGGATGTGATGTCAACCCAAGTCTGCATGTCAAACCCCAACACCCACCCCCTGCGTCCACACAGTTTTCACCCTACGTTAGCTCCTGTCAACTGTGTTTCAAGCGATCCAGGGTGAATACAGAACCGCAAAGGGTTCCTTGTTGACACTTAGTACAGCCCTTCGTTCATAACAAAAATCACACGCACATGTAGTGACTATGGTTCGAGCAACCTAAGAGAAGCTACAGCATGCAGCCGCCCATCCTCCGGGCCATTTGTTTCTGCCCGCTGCTACTTTCCTGCACGCACGGCGAGATTGCGGCCTGACATTCCATGATAGCACATTCTTTGGGTCATTTCATGGTCTAGGGTGTTGACCCTGTATGGTTCCTAAACTGTTCCGCTTCATGCGCTCAGAATTGACTAGAGGTTCCGGTCAAACCTGAAGGTCTTGATTTCTGGGGCCCTCCGCCGCGCAGCGGTGCGCAAGGCTTGCACATCTCAAGGCTTCTAAGTTCCTGTGTACATGAGCCAGAACCACACTGGAGCGATGTTTACAGTAGTTTTGAAATTCGCCCTGCCATGTCTGTCTCCAAACCTGGTTAGTCATGTGCGCAGGGAGGCGTCTGTAAGCTTCAAAGGCTTTGGGATGAAAGCTTATGCCTTATGGCATGCCTAGGACATTTGTCCTGCAAATCCTGGAGGTAACGGTTCTCAGTCACACAGAATTTCACCGCACAATGCCACCAGAGCCATAGCCCAGGAAGCGTTTTGCAAGATGCAGCCGCGAAGGACTGGGCCAAGTCAATTTTCTTTCCATACCGCTGTCGTTTGCTACCAATGGCAAAGAAAGTGTGCGACTAGACTCGGAGACAGTATGGTGAAGCATGCCGTCCTAGACTCCATGCACCAGCTAGAACGAAGGCTGTGATGCTTTTAGGTTTTTAAAGCACAGCGCCATACCAGAAGGCCATGCCTCAGATTCTTCCTGGCTTTTCGCCCTCTCCACTCGGAGTTCAAACTGGCAGAACTCCCCGGCCTCCCGAAACCAAAGGCCAGCACAGGCACAGTCTAGCAAAAAAGCAAGCCCGCCATCGCGCAGAAGGGCACCAAGGAAACTCCCAGCAGGCAGGCATATGATGGCAAGACGGCATGCCATCCTCGCGGAAACCCCGCACGAAAAACTCTTCCCAAAGAGGTCTCCCTCCCAAGTACTGGGCCGAGCAGGCAACATCTCTCTGCGACGAGCTGCAACTCATTCATAGAACTCATATCCTGTAAGAAGGACAGGTGATAGAATCTCAACCAACCCCCTGGCAACAGGTCCGCAATCCGTGTTCCCTCAGAGTGATGGAGTGCAGCCCAAATCTCCTGGCGACCCTCCCCGGACGCGAGCGAAGAGGGTTGCCTTGCACAATGCACACATTTGCTTGTTCAAATTGTCGATAGAGACTATAGAGCACGATAAGATTCATGCGTTTGCGGCAGGAGCCTCTCGCCTCCAAGGAGGCATGCAGAGCTGAAGTTCAGCTTCAGGCCTGTGACTTATGCGTGGTTATAAGTAGGAAATGCAAAACTAGGACATGCACAAGCAGGATGCCGTGACGTTTGCAAGGGATAGGGACAACAATAGAGATCCCTTCATCCACCCCTTACAAAACCGCCAGCAAGATGATTTGAGCAAATTGTTTTGTCATTCTTCTTTGGGAATAATGACTACCTAGCCGTGCCTTATGAACAGCAGGACTCTTACAATGACCTTGGCATCTGATTTTAAAGCTCACGTATTGCGGTGACCTGCTTAGTTCTCCTGATGAGGCGGGAAGAACTCTGGCTGCAGACGCGCAGGCCCTACACACAGTCCTATCGACTCGTGCAAGCGACGCGTGCCACGGGTTTAGTTTTCTTGTCGTTTAGGCTTTAGGGGGTTTGGGGTGTAAGGCCACGAGGTGCCAAAGCTCTGTAGTCTTAATCCCAACAGGCATCTCTTAGGTGGACCCCCCACTTAGGGTTCTCTCATATTCCTATTGTATCACTACGGGGCGGGGGTCCTCCTAAGACGCACCTTTACCAGATGCTCATGCATGATAGCCACGCACTCATCCAAACCTATTCCGTATAAAAGTCCAGGTCTTATCCTGATGAGGAAGTTTAGTCGAAGTTGTCACAGAAAGCACAAATCGCGAATAATGTGGTTTTTATCATTGCTGCGGGCTAATAAACTTAAGTTCCTGATCCGTAAACAAATGCAGGAAATGGTGTCGTTCCCTTGTGCTAGTTTCCTTAAATTTGGGGACCCCAATATAGACCCCCACATACTGTAGTCCTTATTATAGGGACCCCAAAAAGGTACCCCTAATTTTGGGAAACCCCCATACTAACCTCTATATAATCCCTATAATCCTTACAGTTTCCACCATACTTTCCATTATTCCAACGTAACCCCAATGAGGTACCCCTAATTTTGTATGATGACAAGGAAGCCCGCGAAGCGGCAAGCCGGCATCTTCGGAAGCAGGATCTTTGCTGGCTTCGACGCTCGTCTAGGTGGTCTTTGGGGGTTTCCCAAAAATCGGGTTTGGGGTTTAGGGTATGGGTTTAGGGTTAAGGGTTTTGGCTGTTATGGGGAATACTTCTACTAAGGCGTGATGGTATATTGGAGTCTACATTGGCCTCGCTCGTTGATGGAAACCCCCATTTTGGGGAGCATCGGTCAAGAATCCACTTTTGGAATCCACAGGGGGATCCCACGAATTGGTAAATCGTTTGTGAACCCCATATCCGCGGCATCTCTAAGAGACCCTTTGCTGAGATACCCTCATTTCGGCCAGGAGATACGGGATTCATAAATCGAGCAAGTATGAGATATGCTCCCTGCCAGGCTCGGAGTCTACATGCGGCGCGAGCATGCCGCACCTTCCTTACTGGTGGTTAGTAAGGAGAAAGGGAATATTATCTAGGAAATCCGCAAGGACTTCTTCCCTACTAGCCGTTACTAACCTCTAAACCTTGAACCACCAGTAAGTTCACCTTCATAATTGTGATCCGCCAAGGACATGCTGCGCCTGCACATCCGTGCCGACCCAGCGGCTTGGACATCAGCGACAGGTGTAGTTTAGATTTTAGTTTAGGGTTTAGGGACTGGGGTTTTAGGATTCAGTTCTGGAAGTTCTGGGCGCGCGGCGAAGAGGGTCTTAGGGTTTCAGTGTCTAGGGTTTAGCGTTGCATATTGCATGTTCTTGCCGCGTAGGCATGGGCACACTGGCTCGAGGGTCTAGGGATTGGGAAATCAATCATCACCCGTAGCCTTTATACAGCAAGTTGTCAAAATTGTGAACCAGGTCTGGGTCCCTAATTAGTGTATTACGGCATAATGCGGCCTTTAGCGCTTTGATGTTTAGAGTATGAGAATCCTCCAAGAAAGTTATGGCCAACTTACCACCCAACGCCTCTGTTCTCGGATCTTTGGTCCCAATCTGGGGCATTTCGCAGATGACTGAAGCCTTGCAATCCTACACCCTTCGGGTATTTTCCCTAAAGCCTGAACGCGCTGGGACATAAAACACATAATGGCCACCCTAATCTTTGCATAGCCTGTTGAGGCAATGCTGCCAGGTGCCAATTGGGCTCTGAGGGTGGACTGGCGCCCCTGCAGCACCCAAAGGCACTTGTGGGCATGGGGTGTCTAGCAGCGAAATTGGGCCGGATCTTGCCAAGCTCGCTCTGGGAAACTCCCAGCCCTTCCTACTATAAGCCCACAACATATAAGCCCACAACGTATTCCTTGGTGGAGAAGCCCTTGGCTCTTAGGGTACCTGGCAGGTGGCATTCTGACAACGCACCGTCCAAGCAGAATCATAGCCTCTCGGCTAGAACTTTGCATGGGTTATTCTTTGCTGTTACCGAGGCCCTACAACTTAGTTCCTCTTACGGTTGCCATGCGCGTCGTAATTGACATGACGGAAGTCGTTCTTAGGGAAGAATAAGTAGGGAATAAGGTACCGAAAACCAGCAACGTCAATCTAGGGCCCGGGTAAGCCCAGTAAAGTCTATGCACCGCTAATGCCTGCTAGTCTTCACTTTGCTTTCAATCAAATTTGTCATTTTCCTGGTGTTTATTGGGCGTACCGGATTGTGGGGACACGAGGATTTAGCCAATTTCAGGGCTGTGGTCGCTTGGTTCGTTTGTTTGATGCAGGAAGGGCTTCTCCACGGCTACATTACGTTTGATGCTGAGACCACCTTTTTAAAGAACACTACTTCCTTGAAGCATCCCTGTTTTATCTCAGCCATAATCTAAACTCCTGAAAGAGGGATTTTATAAGGGATTCTATAGGGGACAGATGTAGGGCTTATACAGGGGGACACTAGGAGTTTTTCTAATTACTATACTTCAATTGAGCCGAAAGAGGTGGGTTTTCTCAAGAGTTTGCTCTAGTTTGAGCTACCTCAAGGAAATGAGGCCTGTGTTTGTCTGAGGTTTATGCAAACTGCCGGTGAATGGCTAGAACGATACGCTGAACTTGCACTAGCAGTGCTATTATTATTAATATTATTACTATTATTTTTATTACTATTACTATTATTATTACTATTACTATTATTACTATTACTATTATTACTATTATTATTATTACTATTATTTTTGTAGGGAAAAGGGGAATATAATCCTTGTTCCTCGCTAACCTCCAGTACGCCTCGTTGCGGCCCTGGACCAGGCCAGGTAAATGGTTTGGCGCTTTGCGGTTACGGAGGCGGTGAGAATCCTCCTTAAGTAGATAGAATATGGGGTATGGCGGGATCTCATGGCGGTGTAGAGCAGTACCATATTCTACTTACTTAGGGGGACTATATGGCAAGGGTAGGTTGCCTAGGACAGCCGGCCGCTATTTGACACTACCCAGACCTCTGCCACTCACAGACTTTCCTCAACCGAAAAGCTCCGTTTAGACCTTCCAAAGACGGACAGACATCATTTCGGATTACAGGGCGTTGTGTAGCTGTAGTCCCCTTTAAGTAGATAGAATATGGCTTTGGGTATAATATAATAAGATCCCCATATACCCCATAGTCTATCTACTTTAGGGGGACTCTAGACCCCAAACCTCAACCCTCGACCGCAAGGTTTGTGGGAGAAACGCGCGGAGGCGTGCATCTATCCAGCCGAACAGTTCGTGCTGGCTATGGCCAAGTCGGCACAGGGTCGGCAACTTCGGCAAGCTTTGGAAAAGGTTTGTAGGGATTGGGGTTTAGGGTTTATTAAGAGTGTTCATGTCACGTAACCATTTGTAAGTTCTGCCATGGCCGCGAATATACACAGGCCTGATAATGGTAATTCCCATTCGAGAACCAATGTAACCCTACACACCTACAAAACTCCATGCCTTCAGAAGCGGGCGGGCGTAATCCCGTTTGGTGCCTTCATGCCCCTGAATCGCCTGTTTCCAGACCTGGCTTAGGTATGGCTTCTTGCTTCTGACCCGATCGGAAGAGATTCAACTGCAAAGTTGTATGAGTTGCCCTCCTCCATGAGAACATGGAAGCCCATGTAACGACAGTTCAGAAGGACAGTAGACTTATAATGGGGACGGAGTGGGAATTGAATCATACCAGCCCACTTCAACAGGTGCCGTTGAAGACATGTTTCGTTATGCCTTCAACCTCCCATATGTCACACATTCAGACGGGTTTCTGGGAACCGCATGTGTCTGTGGTTGTGTGAGAGCCCAGGAAATTGGAGTGTTCACCCCGAAGGACGGGCTCCTTCCTGCTTTCAGGGCCTTGGAATTTCTATGTTTGGGATCGCTGGCCGTATGTTTGGAAGATGTACAACTCTTCTACCCCCTAGTTAAGGTGAGTTAGTACAGCCTATTCTTTTTGAATACTTCGAGAGGCCCAGGAGCAAAATTGCACTTTGGAAGCAATTGATACGCGCCTGCCAAAGAGTGGAACCATTGTCTCTCACAAAAGTTATCCTCGGGTACTATTCCACGATGCGGGAGGCCCATAAAGATATTCCTTATATTCAGCCTAAAATCTCTCCTAGGGGGTAGAAGCCTGTTCTCTAAGCCAGGCCTGACTCAATACTTTTCGTTGCCTGTTCAACCCAGAGGACAGGGTTGGTGACCACTACATCCCTTTCAAAGGGACCCTAGATATCCCTGTGTATCCCCTATGCCGCCTTCATGTCATAGGACGGGTTTACGGTTTACGGTTTCTAAAAGAACCCAGAGGATGGGTTGGTGACCACACCTTTTCCTTGGCGGCAGCTGGATCCAACCGTCTGGCACCACTTGGATGCTGTGGGCACCCTGGCGACACCATAGCCAAAATGAAAGTCAATCACTGCTGATAGACAAGCTGCTGCATGATCCTCAAAGGGTTTTGGCCCAGGGGGTGTGGTAGCGTAGTCTGTTTTGTGGCTTCCTGAGTGCCGAGTTTAGCACATCTGCATCAGTAGTGAGTCACTAGTGCAACAAATTACGTCCAGAATCCTCCAGTCAGTCTATAGGGTTGGGGGCAAACATGGACTAGCCTGCGGATTTTGTGTCTCTGCTTTGGGCGATGTAGGGACGCGTAGGACGGCGCTTGCTGGTTGTCTCGATTTCATGTTCCTCTGACCTCCTGGACCCTGGCTGCAGTCTTCAATCTAGGCCCTCCTTGAAACCATGAGCCAGCCGCAAACCGACAAGCCGTGCTGTCAGCAAATTCAGAACTCCACTCCATGACACCACGAGAGAGTCTTCAAGATTACACATAATCTCCCCCACAGCCCTACCTAAACCGTAAATGGCCGATTCCATGTCATGTTGCATATTCTTGTCCATTTGATTCTCCATTACTGGGACCTTTTTACAAGAATCCCTGTAGTCGGGCTTTACCTTGGTGCTTGGGTTACAGTGCTAATGTCGCGTGCAACTTCAAGGGGCGAGCTGATGCTGCCGAAGCATGGTCTTAGGCTGAATACCCCAGAACGGCTCATAAGCCTATAGTCCCCCTTAAGTAGATAGACTGAGGGGTATATAGGGGTGTTATTATAATATACCCAAAGCTATATTCCATCTACTTAAGGGGGACTAAGCCTAGGCAGGACAAATGGCACAAAGTTCTTCTGCGATGGCAAGTACATTGGGTCCGTTCATGCAACGCCGGGGAGATGGCGTTGGCCTGCAAGGCTGGGAAGCAAGGTCTTATAATGGATAACCAACTCAATGAAATGGAAGCTTGGATGATATGAGGTTTATAAGTTTATAGGCATATTTCCCTTGGCCTCCAATACAAAGATTTTGACACCCATGGTGACCCGCAGTTAAGCCTTACTGGCCAATCTACACGTTGCGTTGAATCAAGGGTTTTGCGCTCACCTCTAAAGAAGCCCTGCATGATGATAGGCTTGAACCCTTTCCGATGCTAGACCCAAAAACCTTCTAATTGTTTGCTGCATCTTTCGGGGAAGTTGCAATTGCTACCACTATGCGTGCTTGCTGCTATACATGAGACCTTAAACTCGACATCCTACAACCTACACCCTTGACTCTAAATCTTGAGCCCAAATACCCAAACTCGAAGCCAGACCCAAAGCCGTGAAACTCCGCCCGGAGGTTTGGTGGGGATGTGGACGCGCGCAAACCGCAGGGTGCCGGGGAGCTGCGCAAGGTCGTTTTTGGCACCCGCCGCAAGAGATTTTGCAAACGGCACCTCGGGAATATTTTTTGCGAGATTCTTAAGCGGGTGGTTGAATGGTCGTGGGTGACCTACTTGGATGGGCGGGTGGGT
>CAJNIZ010000115.1:0-62737 GCA_905231905.1 Symbiodinium pilosum | reverse complement strand
ATGTGGTATACTATAACATATTGGGCATACCTAATATTAGGGTGCGGTGGGGGTTTGAGAATCAGGGTGAGGGGATGATGACTGTGATCACATGATCTATTGATCTAAGCTCCTAGTACTGGCTCTGCTTTGAGTCTCCGAGCTTTTCAAGGACAGAACCAGGTGAATACTTGGAGGATCAGGGGGACTTAGTAAGTGGGGATAAGTAGGGTTACTATAAGGCTTATATGGGCTGTGAAGCTACTTACTAAGTCCCCCTGACCCTCCAAGTTGTTACCAGGTGGGTACCGCCATGGAAGGCTCATATGGGACTCGAATAAGGGTAATGAGGCTACACCGTGTCTATAGAAATTTAGCAGCCTTCTTTATAAAGGTATCCACCTGATACCTACAGTCCCCCTTAATTAGATAGAATATGGCTTTGGGTGTATTATAATCAGATCCCCATATACCCCATATTCTATCCACTAAAGGGGCTCTAAACCATTCTAAACCCTAAACCCTGTATAACCCATTATGGTAGTTTCATTTTCTTTTCTTCCATTAATCCTATATAACCTCTATATAACCCCTATAATAATCCCTATATAACCTATTATAGTAGTTTCCATTCTCTTTTCCATTAATCCTAAAGAACAGCTCGTAGAGGCTCATGGTCTGATTCCCAAATTCTTCATTCAGCTACTCTAGGGACATTAGGAGGGACCCCTAATAGGGACCCTTAATCCCATTACCATGTATGACCCTTATATAGTCATTATATAACCNNTAGTCCCCATATTAACCCCCATAGCTACAAAGGTCCCTATTAGGGGTCCCTCCAAAAGTCCTTAGATTCATTCAGCTACTGGACATGCTCATCCGACCTCTCAACATATTCTTGCGGCACTAGCTCAATGCCACTGAGACAAACCTAGGAATCCGCTGGCCTAGCTATGGAATTCTCCCTTTGAAGCCCCGTTGCACGTGCTCATGTTGAGGAATTGTTGCAGTATTCTCTCATGGTACTTGTAATCCTGCAAGGTAAGCCTAAACCTCAAAGCCCTAAAACCCCATAACCCTGAACTCTTAACCCTGCAACCCTAAACCTTAAACTCCTTCTGCAAGATAATTCAAGGGGGTAGCAACCTAAGTGCCCCGCAAATGCTCGTGCTCCCCAGCAATTCCGCCGCATTATTACTGTTGTTACTACTACTCTTAGTATTCTTACTACAGGATTGTTGGTATGAATCATTCTTATTACCATTCTGAGGTAGGGCTGTGGGTTGGTAGGATACCCCGTACCTGTGCACCCAATGCAAGGTAGGCTCTACGACGTCATAGAAGACGCCGAGAACATGTACTTTGTCATGGAGCTGCTCAGCAGACAACTGGGTCGCTGTTAAAGAACTTAAATGAAGTTACCATAATGGGTATATATGGTAATTAATATGGTTCCCCCAATATAGTAACTTAACTTAAGTTCCTTAACAGCAACCCAGATTAATATTCGGGGACGGGTTGGGGGATGTTAGGGGAACGTCAAAGTCCATGCTCGGGGGAAGCAACCCTAAACCCTAAAACCCTAAACGCTAATTGTATTGTTGTAGCAGCCAGTTTCAGCCACAAGCATGCTAGGTTTTCGGAGCAGCCCAGCTTCATCCTGCAGTAAGTAGCACTGGACATGGTAGTCCTGCATCATGTCGACTCTTCCTGACTGCTGTCCCTTTTTTGTGCCACCACCTACACTGCAGCTCAAAAGCTCAAGAACAGCTCATCTACAAACAGAGGGCTTGATGTTAAGGGTTCATGATTCCAAAAAGCCGCGGAGATAGCTTGCGAAGGCCAATCCCCAGACCGTAATGCAACTGTTAGAGGGTTTAGGGCTTGAAACCATAACGTGCTTTACGGTTTAGCGGCTTTGGAGCTGAAAACACTGCTGGCTTAAGGTTGTCTAGGGTTGGGAGCCATTCCGATGTCAGAGTCATGTGTTTGTTTTTTAAAAAGTTAGTATCCCCCTTGTATACGCCATATGCCCCATAATCCTTATTACGGAGACCCCCCGAAAGGAAACCCACGTGTGCCCGACACTTTCCCGCATGCTTTTAGGCCCTAAGATGTGCCATGGGCTTTGAATAGGGAATTTGTTTCACAGGGAGGGGGTACATCGCCAGATATTCAAAACCAACCTCTCTATGTATTGCTAGTAGGAAACCTCCTGTACCCTTACCAGTATTCAGCGTCTTCATGGCCTTTAAATCAGAAACATCCTTATCTTTCTATATAGGTATTTTCGGCTAAACAGGGAGCAGAAGGAGGCTACCAGCTAGACTAATGCGTACATGAGATGTTCAAAATAGTCCCTACATAAGTCAAAGGGGACTATATAGGGGAGTATTATAAGGGCTATTACAGGGGATGCTAGGAGTTTGGATTATCCAGCTAGAATCCCTCTGTTATGTTCCACCATAAATCGTGGGAGGGCGCCTCAAACATATTCCTGGGTTCCCCCGTTCTGAGACGCCCCCACATGAAAGCGCCCTGAACGGTAAACCCTAAACGCTTGACACCCACCCAGGCTTTGTTCAGGAGGAGACCTTCAGCATCGTCTTGAGGCGTATACCGATCCTCGGACCCAAAGTGACAACCTGTTGTCTGGGCAACCCATCTTATTGGGGATAAGGATTATCTTCCCTTGTTCCATGCCGAGCACCAGTAAGCTATTCAGAGTGGGGGGCCTTCTAAGGATCCTAGGCCGTGGGTTATTGAAGGAATATGTATATATATATATATATGTACCCACCCTTATATGACCACGGTTTCCATTTTATGTTCCATGTTCTTTTCCGTTTGATTCTCCATTATCCCAAAATAACCCTATTATGAAATAGTCAGCTTGCTTGAATTTACTTACTTGACTAGTGGTTCACACGAGCCAGATGGTTCAAACGAACATTTAATTCAGCACGAATAATAGACTAAGTTTCTGAACAAGGGTTATGACCGGAATAATTAGCATTGACTAGCAAGACCCCTCAACCGCACTGAAGAACTGACGTCAGCGTTCTTCAGCCGTGATTCCCCACAGTTTGGTTGATTCCCACTGTCTGTTGAGGGATGAGTTTTCCAAGGACCCTGCTTCCCGCCCCAATCAAGGTTTGGGATGTACTGGCGGGATTCAGTGGCTCCCAGCTTTGCAAACCGAAGCCATGCCTTATACTGGGTTGCTTTTAAGGAACTTAATTAAGTCACTATATTGGGGAAACCCTTTTATTTACTACATATACCCATTATGGTAACGTAATTTAAGTTCCTTAACAGCAACCCAGTATAAGGCATGGCTTGGTTGTTGGTTCCGGCGAGAGTATCTATAGTTCCTTTGGAAGTTTAGGAGGTGTACATCTTTGGTGTCCAAACTGGCTCACCAATCAAGGTCCTATTGCGTGAGTTCGAGCCGCTTTTGAACGACTATAGTGGTAGTTTCCCAAAATAGGGGGACCCAAATATAGACCCTAATCTACTATGATCCTTATTCTGGGAACCCCCAAAAAGGGTATCCCTAATTATGGGGAACCCCCAGTCTTTGCGGGCCTCCTTTTGGGTTCCATGTTGCTGTGGGGAGGGTGATATGAGCTATAGTCTAAACCCCTTGAAGGGGGGTTATATAGGGGATTATATAGGGGACTACTATAGGGGATATTAAGGGGGATACGAGGAGTCTAGACTATGGCTCATATGCCTTAATGAATATGCATTTGCAGGAGGCGACATTATGCCCAAGGGGACAGGAAGTACCACTAGACGCCACCTCCACCCTCTTCAACAATTTTCTGTCTTCGCATTTCACAAGATTTGTTCTTCTTCGGGTAGGGTGTGCGTTTTCCATGAGAGGGAGGTGTCTTTTTGGCTGCTTCCTTTCATGGGGATTTTCGGGCCGCAGAAAGTGACTAAAGATCCTAGTCTTGGCGGAGGTACTTTTCCTCAAGCATTGGAATAGTTTTAGGCCAGGTTATGCTGGTCAGTCTACAATTGCTGGCTTGTACGCGGACATGAAAACTAAATGCTTCCTTTGCAAAGGATGAACATTGGGCAGGTTTAGCCTTTGGGAGTTTGCAAATCATCCGTTGAAGATAGTGGCTAGGAGGCAACGAACAGAACTTTTCACGTGTCATGTGTCACTAGGGTCCGTAACGGTGCCCGCCATCTTAAAAAGGTCCCAGCTTGTGTGGATGATTTGCAGCGTTGGAGTTTGTGGGTACTAGCGGTGTGCAGTAATCTCGTCCAGCCTCATTTCGCTTCCGGGCTCTTGCAGTGATCATTCGCGCGAAACATGCTAGGTCCATGTACGGAATGTACACCATCAGGTGAGAGGGCAGCGTTTCATATTGGCCGGGAAGCAGAAGTATTCAGAAGGGGCGTGTGAAGATAATGTGCGCGATGCCCATTTGTCGTTGCCGCTTTTGTCGTTGTGATGGCGTTGGCGTACTGTAATTAAGCAGCGGCAGCATCAGCAGCAGCAGCCGCAGCAGCAGTTGCAGCATCAGCTGTGGCAGCACCTGCGCCATCTTCACCTTGAAGTTTGCTGTGAAATTCCAGGAGCAGTTTCTGCCGGAACCGACGGCAGCGCAACCAGATGGCAATTGATATTCTAGGCCTGTCACTGCCAGCTGGCAGAACATGTTAGGGTGGTTGTCGGGTTCTGCATGTGAGGTTTTCAGTGGGAAGTATGGTCTGAGAAGTTGTGTTCAAACTGGCTTCCTTTCGGGACTCTTATGTAAACTTGTGCTTGCTCATGATGTTTGCCTTAATTACATTGTCTCAAGGAGTCTTGGGATGTGAAAGCCTATGTGTTGATTTACTGGGGAGCCAAGGGTTCTAAAGCATTGGAACGTGTCTGCATGGTGCACTATTGCAGCCAGAATTGCTGCAGATATATCCTGACCATCTCTGTATAATGAGTACACTGCTGAATGGTGCTCAATACCAATTTTATAACGGAAATGATGCTCGTTTTGAAGTGCATAGCCTATTTTCTGGTAACCCGCAAGAAAGAACATGAATCACATGAGCCTTGGGACACGGAAGCCGCTTGGCCCAACACTGTCCTAAACCAGGAACGCGACCAGGGTTGAACGACATAGATTGGGTACTGCCCCCTCAGTAACAGCTGGACAATGTTCAGAAAATAACTATAGAAAGCCCTTGATACGGCCCCTCTATAGTAGACTGTTAAGGGGTGGGGGCAGGACCCACGATGTAGATTGCCAACCAGAGGCTTTGACATTCTGGAGTTAGATCTGACCAACCCGACATCTGGAAGTTATTCTTATATGGCTGACCAACGATATACAAAACAGCAGAAGAAAGCAGAATTGAAGAAGATCATTCAGCAATTGCAAGGGACAACCCTCAGCCTTAGCAACGGCGGAAGCTGTTCGAAAGCTCAGTTTCCGCCTGAAAGTTTCACAAGGTTCTGTTTATAGTCTTCTCATAGGGGGGTCAAAAGGTTGAATATTAGAATGAAGGGCTAGTCCTGAAATTTCAGGGACCCTCGACATCCCGATGCAAAGCCAGAATACACAAGCGCGCCCCTATGTTGGCACAGCCCCTCATGGGGCAACATGTGCTCAGATAGCAGGCTCCTACTCATGCATCCACGTGCCTTGGTCTACAGCCCAGTTTGAGGGCATTCTACCAGTTGCGCAGTGCATGCAATGCTCACTCCTCGAACCCAAATTTGAGGCTCATCATGAAGCAGTTGTTCTCTGCCATGAACTACATCCACCAGCCGCCCGACTGCTAACAGTGGGATTTGGTGAGACATGTTCGCAGAACCTGCAGGTTGAAAGCGTGCTCATGCAGCTTTGCAAGTTTTTATGGCATGCAGACAAGCTGTTTTTGAACCCAGCCCCCGCAAATGTTTTTGAACCCAGCCCCCGCAAAAGGGTCGCCCGCAACATTGAGGCGGCCGTGAATACATCTTGTGATATTTCTCGGCCTTTCGCAGATGGGAGTTTCGTTCGAAAAAGGCTCCCTTATCATGCGGGTCTTTTTTTAAGTCTAGACATCGTATTTGCGATTGTAGGAAGTACAAAGGGATATCAAGGTAATCCCTAGAAGCCCAGTTACCTATATGTTGGGTTCCTGTCCTTGGGTCCCTATATAAACTTATACTATCTCTAACCCAAGAACCTACTATATGGGTACTTGGGCTTCTAGGGAATCTTAGGATTTAGAGAGGCTGCCATGTGTCAGGGCACCGCTAGGCTCACAGATACTTGGAGAGTCAAGGAGACTTAGTAAGTGGGTTAATAACCCCTATAACCCATAAAGCCACGCGGTTTAGGGTTTAGGGTTTAGGGCCATCATTAACCCATTTACTAAGTCCCTCTGACCCTCCAAGTAGGCCTTGATCGCCAAAGGGGTGCTGGGCCTTACACAGCGCTGTAATTTGATTCTAATAATCTTGGTCTCCATATGAGCTATAGTCTAAACTCCTTAAAGGGGGTTATACAGGGTATTATATAGGGGACTACTATAGGTGTCATTAAGGGGGATACTAGGAGTTTAGACTATAGCTCATATCAGGCACATGACTACTTTGTGCAAAACACAAACGAGCCCCGAGATAGCAGCTGCAGCATTGTAGATACCTGCAACTTCCCCTGCCTGCCAGCAGCAAACCCCAAAGGGTGTCTTGCAACAATTGCCGACCTGTTTCTTCTTGGCATGGTTCTGGGATCAAGAAGGTAGAAACGACCAGGGCTCAACATGAGCCCATAGTTTCGGGCGATTCTTTCTGTGACTTTGCGGTTGCTTGAATGTCTTGTTTTCTCTATGCTGCTGCATCCTTGAGCAGTGAAGTCTGAATCCCCAAGCCGATGAAGCGCGGAACTCTCAAAGTAGGGTTTAGCCTGATCTTCTTTGCAAGGATCTTTATGTCATGTGTCTTCGGCAGCGCAGAAGAGAGAACAATATTATCGGGCCTCCAGCTTCTTTTGTTGGTTCAACTGTCTTGGCAAGCAGCTAGGCCTTAGGGCGTTCAGAATCATTCATCAGACTTCTGCAACTTCCTCGCCCTTGCCCCTGACTTTCCGCCCCTGATCGAATGGGCAGTATATCTTTTCACTTTGATGAGAACATCCAACGCAGCTATAACCTGAAGATCCTCTGTTGAGCTTATGCGACGCATGTTCATACAGTCATCAGGGCAAGAAAACTCCAACATAACCCTAATATAACCATAATATAACCCCAATATAACCCCAATATAACCCTAATATAGCCCTTATGTAACCCCAATAGGTCACGTAACAGAAAAGTTAACAAAAGGAAGCTTGTCGAGAGGCAACTCACGGGAGCTCTCAGGGATCCCCTGATGTACCGAGCAATAATCCGCAATCTTAGACCTATTGGGGTTATATTAGTATATATTAGGGTTATATTGGGGCTATATTAGGGTTATATTAGGGCTATAAAAGGTTATATTAGGGCCATAAAAGACCTATATTAAGTGTATAAACCTGGAACAAGTTCGATTTTCTGTTGCACACCACCAAAAAAGGCTGGGCATCTCTCACGGTGATTTCGCAGCGCGGAATGTCCTCATAAAGGACAACAAGCCGTTGGATCAGAGTTCCTGGTTTTATTGGGCGCACAAGAACTGGATGGGGCTCGTGGTGGGGCTGGGTTTGAAGGCATTTAGGGTTGAGGGTTCGCATTGGGCCATACCTGTCATTTTGAGCGGGGATTTATCTTTTTAGCTTTCTTTGGTCTGCTTGACGTGGCGCTGCTATTATTGTCTCACACCCACAGCAGCCAGGGGCGAGGGTTCAGCATGCAGACGCTTAGCAACCAGGGTTTGAGTTAGTTACTTGTTGTGGATCAAAACGTCCATGCCCATCCTACATGCCAGTGTAGTTTGGCGGTCGCCCCGAAAAGGCACCTCAAACATCAGCGCTGATATGCTTCAAGAAATCCTTCGCAGTCTCAGCAGCCCGTAAGGGTCTCCATCTAGCTCGTGTGGGGGTTCGCTTGTAGCTTTGGGAGGCCTTGTAAATTTTCTGAGCCTCGGTCAAGTGTAACACGGAGTCTATGCTCGGGCGATATAATTTTGACCCTGCAGCGCCAGTCCGAAAGACTGGTTTCACTCAGTGATTCTGATGGTTCTTGACGACCCGCACTATTTGGGTACCCCAACTCTTGGGGGTACCCGTTATCAACCAAACCCTTTGGGCCCTTGATTCCAAAGTCACAGGGCGCACATGCATTTTCAGTACGACAAGACTCAGCAGCAATAGTCGTACTTGTAGCAGTTGCTGTACCATGCCTTTTTGGGCCAAAATGCCTAAGCCCCTAGACTCTAAACCCTAAGCCACGAACTTAGATTCCAAACCCCAAGCTCTAAACAATCAACTGCAAACCCTAAACCAAATGCTCTGGGCTTCCTAAGGCCTTGTCAAAGTGGCGGACTTTGGAAGCGCGCGCAGCTATGATATGAACTCTTGCCGAAATTATAGCTAGACTGGCGGGGGGGGGGGGGTAGATACCATTTTCCCATCTTTGTTTATAAGCAAACCTATTCATCATCATTTGTGCAGAGCCTTTGGTTCAAAGCACCATCTAGTCGAGTTGATCGGGCATCGCGCTGGGGAAGAAGCTCCCTGCATACAGCTTTGATTACTTGAGCCCTGGAAGCCCCTCATACATCCTACCTTGATGACAACGCACACCCGCAAAAGATGCTAGTCAGTTGTCTACTGATCTCCTGCAGCATGCCTTGTAAACGACCCTCAGCCACTCAGTGACTTGGCGCACAAGTTGCGGGATGTTTGCGTTCAATTCGGAGATCCATTTTTACTCCTTCCCCTGTAAAGTACGGCCTGGAGCCCTAATTGCTAGCTCTAATTGCTGACTACATATACAAATATATATATATATGTACGTATGTATACGCACATAAACATTTATCGCGTGAAGCCCCATAATGCCCTATACATCCTTCTGGAGCCCAGGGCGCAAGATGCCGGCCCACACAAGAGCGACATTTGGGGACTGGGGCCAGCTGGCCTACGCTTACACTGTGGGTGGTAGGGTTTGGGGTTTAGGGGTGGGACGTTTGGCGTTTTAGGGTTAAGGGTTTAGGATTTCAGAACGTTAGGGTTTAGGATTTGCAGATATGACGGACCCCCCCCCCCAGCCTTCCCGAAGACGACTTGTTAGAGCTCAATGACAAGTCTTGCTCCGTTACGAGAACGACTTCAGCTGCTGGTCAAATAGAACACCAGCCCAGGCTTTTACTGTTTGAGGTTCGGGGTTCAATGTTTAGGGTTCAGGGAAAATCGCCGCGCTCCAGCTGTTGGATTTTTAATGTAGCCAACATTTGGGAGTTTCCAACAATTGGGGGGGGGGGTCCTGTTTGATGAGGGGCTGTATTGTAAGGTTGTACAAAGTTGGGGGAAGGGCGAGCTGGCGGGAGCTACAAGTGGAGTGTATGCATTGTTCTTTTTGGGGGGATCGTTAGTCATGCTCTGTGACATGCCTTGGTGTGTAGGAGGTATTCAATTGGGTGTATCTACTTTTATTGTAGGATGCTGGCGTGTTCTATTCGGAGAGGAAATCAGTGGCCAAGTCTGCTAGGGTGAGAAGCAATAGCTAGAAAACATCCCGTCTTTTTTGGCACGTGGATTGCTGTAGCCAACTGACATGGATAACGGCTACGAGATGTTCTGGCTTTCCCTGAGTGGTCTTTAATGATAGTGTTGACCTAGGAGGGACCCCTGAATCCCAAACCCCCTCTTACTCTTGAGAGCCTTTGGGGCCCATATCGACCTTTGGGGGCTACTGTGGCCTGCAATCCGCGTTAAGGAAGTCTTGAGATAAAGAAGAATCGCAGGGTGTAGGCTGTCTGTAGGAGTCGACTGCTTTCACAAAATCACGCCTCGTGCCGACCTCCCAACCGACAACCACGGCCTTCAGCAGGTTTAGATCCTCAACTCTGAATTTGAAATCTCTACAGCGTCAAACCTCGGTGACGTGCAGAATTGGCACATGTCACCAAGCCCATGTTTTTTTGCAAGGCCGCGGCAGAACACGTGTATACCAGTCTTGAACTCAGGCGATTGATGCGCGGCCTCGTTTGTGACATCAGCCGTGTCCTAGGCAAATCCACTATAGCGAGTGCTGCTTGGAGAGGTTTGGAGGTTTAGAGTTCGGGCTCAAGGTTTGGGGCATGTCCAAAGTACGATGTTGTGTATCAACAGGGGTCTCCTTCTTTGCCTAGCATGTAGTGCTTATGGGGCTTCTAGCACAGATTCCCGGAGGGGTATCGCAGACGGAGTAACAAGACGTTTGGCACTTACTTTGGCATCCCTATTACAAGGCTTCAGGTAAGGAATTATGAGTCTCGTTCGGCAGGATGGTTAGAAGGCTTGAAGTCGTGGGCCAATTTCTAGCTCCTTCAGAATGTGGGAGTCCCAGACTGCATCGGAGCTCCGTGGACTCGGACTTGCCATCCTCTCAAACCTAAAGCTTCATGACCTCAAGAGCTAGCCTTCTGGGTAAGTCTTCTCAAGCGTCCGGGACTTTGCGAAACTTAGGGTGATTTGATTGGCTTGTTCTTACAGGTGACCGCAGTTTGCAGCAAGCCTCAGGGAGGTGTATTGACCTTTTTTTTATTTTAATTTTGGGCATTTTGGGTATTGGTATCTCTGGGCTTTTGTTGCTGAGAGCTATCGAATGCCCTTTGAAAATTCAAAGCGGGGTTGACACGGAACATGAAGCGTCGACGGAGGCTACCGTCGCGGTTGGGACTGCTACAAATTGTTTAGTCCGCTGTACGGAAAGAAAATTCAGTGATATTACAAGGAAGTATTCTGACTACACCACTCGTTTCAGTATGGCCATACGTGGCATAAGTGGAGGATTAGCACAGTGGGTCTTATCACTTCTGCAGTACTCCTAGCGGGAGGCATCCTTGGAAGCATGTGCGGGACGACCAGCTAGATCCCAGCGGTAGAAGTTGTAAGTTAAAAAGCTTTTAAACCTTCAAGAAACCTATTTGGTGATATTTGGTTGCTAGATTTGGAATTATGGATTGGCGGTTGAAAGTGGCTGGGATTATCTCCTAAGAGCCCACAGAGAGCAGGCTTTATTGGAATGACACGTTTGAAATGGTTTATGCACGGAAACTCCTAGATCCCACCATGCATGGAACCCCAGCAGGGACCCTTGTGGGGCAGGTCTCCTCTACTTTGGGCAATCTCAAAATCTATCTATGAAGGCCCCGGTAGAACATGACAACCCGAGACCCCAAAACCGTGTCCGTCGCGAGAATTTTCGCCAAATCCTCAGTCCTTCACCCTAAACAGCTCCTTAACCTAAACCCCTAAGCCCTAAACCCTACACCTTACATAAGGCTTCCGGGCAGCCAGTTCCAAGAAAGCCGATGGATGATTCGGCTTTTTAGCTTCACATCAGGCTCTGGCTGGGTTCACTGGGCCCGGGGAGGGTTAGTACCATAGTGCCTTCTACGTGTGTATACATGTATTTCTTTGTTGTAATTACTACGATTTTAATAATACTTGCAGAAGTCGCGTGGGCCAGGTGGCTCCGGGTTTAGGATGTACCTACCAACAATGAGGTTGGCAGAGAAGGGAGGTATTGTAGGTACACCGTCCAGGGTTTGGGGCAATTTTTCCCTGGGATATCTTTGGTTTCAAGACGTACTAGAAAATAGGGTTGCTGTGACCATAGAACGCGACACGCACTCGCAATCCAAAGCTTGAGCTGGCTAGGGAGGACGCAAAGAAGCCCAAGACTTGAAACTACTAATGCTGTTTGCAGGACACTGTTCTTTGTGCTAGTCTGGTTCTTGCTGTGCATTACTACTGCTATCAGGAAGTCTATCTCCGGCATACCTGCCGCCAGTATACATATAATGCTGGAAGCAAGGAAGCCAAGAAGGCCTGAAGCCATTCTGCAGTACACCAGTTTGCAGGTGGGCACGAATTACATGATGTGTGCTGCTACTGCAAGTATAGAATCATTGCAGTGACATTATGACAACATTATGACAAAAAAAAAAAACATGAGCACGCCAATACAGTTACTTATGGCCGTTCAACTTTGCTTCTTATGCGAACCCTGGAGCCTTGGGTTTAGGGTTTAGGGTTTAGAGGGATCATTTAAAGCGACAGAATACATCTTATCCTCCATGACCCATGCAGTAGCAGCAATCTTTGGATACTGCACCCTATAGAACCCGATCCCTTATTCGGCTACACTGGCAACATGCCCAAAGCAAAGATGCCAACTCGGGACAATGAAGCGGAACCCAAATCCCATACTTTGTTGCCCTTATCTTTCAACGAGCCAAACCCCAAACAGTCATCCCAGACCCCTAATCCTAACAATCTATCCCAGATCCTAATCCTTGAGTTTCATCCATAAACCCTAATAAGGTTAAGGGTTTAGGGGTTAGGGATCCAGTTGCTAGCTGTTAGTAGGGAATGGAGGAATGGATCCATACACTAGCCCCGTGGTAGTTCCCCTTTCCATTCCCCTAGACACCCAAACCTTAAACTTAAGCCCGAAACCCTGAACAATAGTCTCCGTTGGTTTCCCATGCTTCAAACCCAAACCTTGAGTTACGCTATTCCTAAACCCTAACCGCAGGGTTTAGCGGTTAAGGGTTTACCACCCAAAAAAATCCAGCCTCAACAAGCCTGAAACCCTAAAACCCTAAAATCCTAAACCCACCCCTGAATGCTAAACCCTAAGGCCCTAAACCCTAAAATCCGAAATTCCTACCCAGGTCTGCTTAGGCCGTGCCTTGTCCAGGGTGCCTGGACCCAGAACTATATCCAGCAGCCGTTCACACCATCCCTTGGAGCTACTATGCAAGCCTAAAGTGTTTGTAGGGCGTGAGCTGCACCTCCATGGGGCGGGAGCCCCGTCTGGGGGACCCCTTTTCCTATACTGTGAATCATTAAGTTATTAGTAACCCACAACCTGGTGACCTTGTGCTCGGGGGTCTTCTGGGCGCGGTCCTGGGGGCCATGCCTCGGAGGCTTTCAAAAGAGCTTTGTGGAGGCCTTTGGAGGCCCTCGGAGCTCGAGGCCCTTGAAGGCCCTCAGAGATCCTCGGAGGCCCCGCCTGCTTCAAGAGTTTAGAGAAAAGTGGGAATTTAGGGCGTNNAAAAGGAATCAAGTTGGGCGGATGCCTGCGCGAGCAGGGGGTCGGAAGAATAAACAACCACACCGACTCTTGGTTTGTTGGGCACGAGAGATGTGCCGTCGTCAGATATGCCGCCTCCTCACAGCCCTGGGTGTGTTGGGGCGCCATTTCTACATGTTACCTCCAGCCGCCGCAGAGCAAGATGCCTTAAACCCTGGAGCCCTAAACCCTGAAACCTTGGGACTTAGGCTTGGGTCGGGCACTCCCCGGAGTCCCGGTGTCTTTGCGGTCGCATCCTCCGCCGCGATCCGGTGGCGAGGTGCGGGTTTTTAGGGTTTAGGATTTAGGGTTTAGGATTTAGGATTAAGGGTTTAGGATTTAAGGTTTAGGATTTAGGGTTTAGGATTTAGGGTTTAGGGTTATAGTTTGAAGGGCTTTGGAACCCTTGTGAGCTATAGTCGGGACTCCTTCAAGGGGTTGTATAGGGGATTACATGACCCCCTTTATCTAAGGTTTAGAGTTTAGGGTTTAGGGTCTAGAAAAATTGAAGGGGGTTAGGGGAGTAGTAAAGGGTTTTTGAGGAGGGATACTACTAGGAATTTAGACTATAGCTCATGTACATGGAGTTTTGGGGTTTAGGGCTTTGGTTTTGAAATGAAGAATCAAGTGGAAAAGAAATGGAAAAATGGAAGCTGGGCTTATGCTAGTAAGGGGATTTTGGCAGACCCAACCCCCAGAATGAGGACTCTATACGAGTCCTTAAAGTACGCACCCGGCATGAGTCGTATGGTAGTCATACGTTCCTCGCGGTGGGGATTGGGGTTGCCAAAATCCCCGTATGTTACCCAGTTCTTGGCAGAGGGTACCACGAAACCCTAAACCCTTTAAATCTTTGGTGCCTACAGCGTACATAGTCAGAATGGAAAACTGGCAGGTGTAATGGAAATTGTTCTTATTCGGTGGTTTTATAGGGAGAGGCCTGAATGATGGCCAATACGATGGACCCCTCTTTACAAGTATCTTGCGATCTACAACAAAAGTAGATCATCGTCAGTACATAATTAGTTTGAGGTTTACTGTAGTTTTGTGTTGCCGTTCCTGGAGCTTTGGGGGTTGGGGTTGGGGCTGCGCAGCTCAGGGTATAGAATTTAGCAACCCTAAACCCGAATGAGCCCTTGAGAATTTGGTGCTCATGGCTTGCGGTCGGGATTTAGCGCTTCTGATTCGCGATTCAGGGTTGAGAGCAGAGAGCCCGTTCAAGTTGGAACTGACATGGTAAGTTTATGTGTTCTACAGTCTAAACTCCTTAAAGGGGGTTATATAGGGGACTATATAGGGGACCACCGTGGGGCTTATAAAGGGGGATGTGTAGAGCTTAGACTATGGCTCATGAAGTCCCCATCGATAGTCTCCTCTCTCCTCGCCACATAGAATATCTCAGGGCATCCTTGAATAAACCCTGGACTCTCAAACCCTGGCAACCCTAAACCTCCTAAAGCCTGTACTCCGTCCCCCAAGATGTCTGCAACCCGAAATTCCTAAAGCCAGAGGTGGACAGCTGAGGAGGCGCTTAATCATCCCTGGCTGTATGATGTGAGGATGCAGCCCCAGGAGATCTGGAGTGAGCGGTAATGTAGACCCCTACTTAATAAACCCCCTCCGTATAGTAGGATCCCTAATACAATCCCTATGAAGGGGAGGGGGCTTACTACTCAGGGGTCTGCATTACGGGTTACGGAGTTTAGGGCCTGGGTGTTTAGGCCTCAGGGCTAGTGGTTTAGTAAGGGTTTAGGCATTTGGGGCATAAGCTTTGGTTGAAGGTAAGAGCTTCCAAAATTCCCCAGATATCTAATGGTTTCTCAAAGGCAGCGGCACCCTTCAGCATGGAGCTTCAGGATTTAGGGCTTAGGCTTGAACTGAGCCTTTCAAAAAGTTGGGGCGCCTAGAGATAGACATGTATCTTGGCATCTTGCAGGGTCTCCTGGGCATGACGTAGGGCTCACTCCGAGCAGATTCTCCGGGAGTAATTTATTTTAGGGATTTAGGATGTAGGTTTTTGGAGTCTTAGGTTTTAGGGCTTTGGCAGTTAGGATTTGGGGCTTGCTCGCACACAGATGCAAAAAAGGATTTGGAGTTTACGTAGGGTTTAGGCTTTCCAAGGAAAGTCACTGTTCAGTATGTGCCTGGTTCTCGGGCCCCTCGGGTGGTTGCTTGCTTTCACAGCCTTGCGGGCAGCTGAGGCCTGAAGCTAATGTAGGCCAGTGATTAATAAACCCCCTTCCTTTGAAGGGCCTTAATATTAGTATCCTTATTAGAATCCCCATTAAAGGGAGGGGGTTTATTAATTAGGGGTCTACAGTCTACATTAGTGCCTCCAGAAAAAGGGTTCAGGCTTTGGGATGCAGGGCCTAGGATTTAGGATTTAGGGTTTAGGGTTTAGGGATTTAGGGATTTAGGGTATTTATCCTGAGAGCAATGAAAAGGAGGTCTCGGTACCCGAGGCCGGATTTCCTGGGGGTTGCTTTGCAGAATGAGGGAGAGTGGGGAAGGTGCATGTAGCGAGTCTTCTGGGTGTATATATAGGGCCGGAGAGGGATTACTATAAGGATCCATTCCCTCCCATTTTGCCTTAAAGCTTCAGTTAGTTGTTGATTGTTGTTGCCCTGAATCTGACTCTTGCAGCCTATGAACCTGAACCCTAAACCCTAAACCCCTAAACCCCTAAACCCCTAAACCATAAACCCCTAAATCCTAAACCCCTAAACCCTAAACCCTAAACCGCGTGAAGAGGAAGTGCAGATTCCAGATGACATCCTTCGACGCTTTGAGCAGCCTGGATTGAACTTTCGGTTTTCGGTGGTGGAGAAGGGCGACAGTGCAAAAGGAGTCAACGGCGTGAAAAGTAGTGGAGTCGTGGAAAGCCCCTGGCCCACGGAAGCCAGATCGTATATGTCTTATCATGAATTAGCCTCGTGTGTATGTTTTGCGGTGCCAAACTTTGCGGCAGGCAGTTCCCCGTGTCAGCATGGGTTCAGGTTTGTTCCGTCACAACAGGCTCGATCGAGCTCAAGTCCTAAGCTTGAAGCCTCATCCACAAACCCCACTTCCTTACAGTTCTACGCCCTGAGACCTGGTTCCTACAATGAAAAAAGTCCACGCCCTCAACCCCTCAACCCACAACTCGGAAGCCCAAAACACCTCCATGCTGAGGGCTTTCTCAGCCGCAAGCTGCCTCGAGCGGATAGCTCTTCAAGCCATTGCAGAGCACCCTGACCTAACAACGCTTCACTGAAATTAGGCATCTGGCTCAAGGATGCAGGAGTGTTACTTGTTTTTCGGACTGGGGTCCATTGTGGTTGGAAACGCCGATGTATATTTAGGGGTTGAGAATGAAGCTGCTGAATTTCGAATATGCCCGGATTATGCAGGGTGGCTTGCAAAGGCGCGAGGTGGGAAGTATATGTATCGCTGCGATTGGCATAGACATCACAACACATGAGCCCCGAACTGAGGTATCCGTTCGTGCCTGTCATGTCACAAGCAAGAGTCAAGGGTTCATGCTAGTTCCTCATTATTGCTGCTGCATTTCTTGCATGTTTGCATGCTAGCGCTACTGCTGCAACTCTTGCTGCTACTGTAGTTGTAGTAGTAGTAGTAGTAGTAGTTGTAGTAGTAGTAGTAGTAGTAGTAGTCATAGTCCTGGTGCTGGTGGTGGCATCGGTGGCGGTGGCGGCGGCGGTGGTGGTGGCACAGGCAACCTGTGGCTATAGGGAGATCCGTTGGGATTGCCGAAACTCTCGCCAATTCTCGAAGCCTTTGAATCTTGATTGCCCCAACCCTTTACATTGAAGCTTATCACCAGCTCCAAGCCAGTGCTACCAAGTGTGACGATGCAAGCCATGCGATACGAGAGCACAAGGCTGAACTAAACCCCCCTACGCTATGACATATGCGGCCACACCTGCATCGACTTGTTCAAGGAGTCTGGGCTAACTACCAGGATCTCAAGCTGCTCACGAGCGGCTGCTCCTAGCTTATTCTTGCAATGAGTAAAGTCCTAGGATCTCTGTATACTTTCACAATCAGCGCGCAACATATAGTTCTGTATGCTTGCCGTCGTAGACAACACTTGTGTCCCGGAATGTGCCTACCAGCTAAGCCCGTAGCTCAGGCAGCGGACTGGCTGGGAAAGCCTCTTCATCACTTTAGACAAGCCGCACGGCTGATGGCTGGTATAGGGGATACAAGTGGTATGTACCCTCCCCCTGGATAAGGGTGAGCCCAGAGCCCAAACAGGGGCTAGAAGGACAACTGCTGTCTTAGCTACACGAAGTCCCATGTTTGATTGGGAATACATTATACCAGTTGTGGACAGCTCTTTGGGTTTGATGAGCTCAGGCTTTTTGATGGCCATTTGAGTGAGAGTGTGTTTCAAGACGGGATGTCGCCCTACGCAGAAGTTCCAGCCTCCAAACCTTACACCTCGGTTACGGTTAGCAGTGGTCCTCGCAGTGGTCCTCAGCACTGCAGTCCTGGATTACAAACATCGGAAGCCCCAGCCGTCAAGCTTACAACTGCAACTTACTTATGAAGGGGCCCAGACTCCCTCCCAGTCCTTTGCAGGCCTGTCACTCTCCCCGAAAAACAAGGACACTATGGTTATGGCTGTTATCCATAGGTCCTCTTCCACAGGGTGTGAGGTTAGAAAAAATAGCCCCGCGAAATGCCTCCACCCTGTAAACATAATATACAGTGCACGCATATGTATGGTAAGTAAGTAATTAGGTAAGTAAGGAAGTAAGGAAGGAGGTAAGAAAGTAAGTGAGGAAGGAAGTAAGGAAGTAAGTAAATAAGCAAGTAAGCGAGTAAGTGTAGCGTTCTGTAAATTTGAAGTAATCTATGCATGTATGCATGCATGTGTACATTGCATTTTGTTTGCTTGTTTGCTTCTACGAGGATTTGTGTGTATGCACGCATGTACGACGGTGCGAATGTACTGGCATGAATGCATGTATGTACGTATGCATGCATGCATGCATGCATGCATGCATGCATGCATGCATGCACGCATGAATTTGGGTATTCATGTATGTATAGTATAGACATACGCCCCCTTTTACTCAATGATCCCTTTGTTGCTTTAAGCCCTTAACCCCTACAGAACCCATATAACCCCTGTAGAACCCTATAATTCCCTAAGTATTAAGCCCTCCAGCAGGGACTGCGACGGTCTCCTAACGCCAGAGGATTTGAGGCATCTTGGTCTGGGGAAGCTTCGAGCTTGGGGCTTTATATAGGGAGTACATAGGGGTTCTATAGGTGTTATATGAGGGTCCTATGGGGGTTTAGGGCTTTTAGGGTTGAGGACTTCGAGTTTGTGGTTTGGTGTGGGGCTTTGAATTTGGATGGAGGTTAGGGTGTAGGTTCGAAAGCTAGCAGAGAACAACCTCCCGAACTCATCTGGTGACCCTCTACTCCCATTTGAAATCAGCAGTTGTCTCCACTTACAAGGACCCCTCTTGGGCTTCCGGGGGTGGGCATGAAATGGCTTCATGAAAAATGGCTGGAATCATGGGTTATGGGAAGCAGGTACAGGTCGTGGGCTTTATCCGTTGGTTTCAGGGCTTATTAAGGCTGTTCTAGTCAACAGTGTTTGATCAAAGTTCTACTTGAAAGCGACGGACTTTCTGGAGAACTCCTGCCCCGCGTGAATTCCCTGCCGAGAGATTCCTGGTCTACAGGGATACATTTCTCAAAAGAAGGTCCTCTTTGACACCCTGCAGTAGGATCTTCAGTACAAAGTAAGAAGGCAAACACTGACCGGTGCCTCAGAAAAAAAAAAAAAAAAGAAAAAAAAAACTACAGCAAGTGGAGCTCCTCGTCCTGGGACTTTGGGTTCGGGCTTTAAGCCTTAAGCCCTGCCTTGCGAATGCAAGTGCAGAGTGCGCTTTCACCAGTGCTGGTCGAACCAGGTCTCAGGCTAAAGGATTCCCTGATGTTGCATTTTTTGCCAGACGTTTCGTCGCAAGAACAACATAAAGCCCACCAATGAAAATTATGTTCTTAATGGTGTTGTTTTCGCAGTTATTACTATATGATTATTAAAGCAAATACTTTGAAACTTTATGCGCCATGGTTCCTGAACGATGGTTTTGTAGTGTTTTGGATTATTCCTGCACACTGTAGTAAGGAGGATACTATAATCCCCAAAAATATAAAGTAACATCATATCCACCATCTGGTTATAGCAGTTCATGAAAACGAATCTTGTCTTATCTAGTTGAACCATCCAAAAAACGCTTCTCTTGAGAACCTCAGGGAGTCGCTAGAAGTTGTTTTCGGGACTTCGGCCGAGCTGCCTGACTTGCAAGCGCTCCTCACGGAGGCAGTTTCGGGTTTAGGGTTTAGATTAGGCTTTGGGGCTTGGGGACAGCCAAGGGTTGAGCAAGGCGGTTTATGTGTCTTCCCATCCAAATCCTAAACTCCCCGAGCCCTACACCCTCAACCCCGGCAGTGGTTTCCGGTTCATGGTAAGAGCTTTCATCTATAGAGGGTCACAGACACAGAGACGTCAGGAGGACTGATGTAGGGATTTTTCGTGGTTTCCGATCCTTCCTGAGGGGAACCAGTTCCTGGAACTATTGCCGGTTTTTTATGGAGCTTTCATTCTTTTGGCATACATGGGAAGTGTTGTTCCGCAGCTGCAAGCGCCTCGACAAACTTCAAAAGCTCAAGCAGGATCTGCGGAATCTGTATGTACGGGAGTTTCACAATGCAAGAGAATTGCGATGTGGCAACTTGAGCAAACTCTGTTCTGGAATGCGACCATCCCGTCGAACCGAGGTGACAATGGCATTCTTCCACCGCGCCCTAAAATCTGAATCTGCATCAGTTTTGATAGGGGAAAGGATAATCTCTGACATCCGACGATGACAGGCAGAGAAATGATAAATCTGGCTGAATCTGGTGACACAACCAGGAAATTAGCATACCACTAAAACAGCCGATGCATTCTGCTTTTTGTTGGTGCGTTATGCTTTTTTTTGACGATAGGCACTACCAATATCTTAGCCTCATGATGGTCATGATGCGTACTACTCCAAGCCCAGCGTCAAGATCCCTGATGAATCAGGTCCGCCGGGGTTTACAATAGCAACGCTCAGAACATGGTCATTGCTTCCTGTATTACCAAAACATGCCTGTGCGATGCTTCCGTGTCGTTGCAGCTCCCGTTCTTGTGCATATTTTCGGGGCACAGCCGTGCCCACGCATGAAGTCAAAAGGTATGCCTTGAGTTCCGTCCAAAGGTACTGGGCTTCAAAAGCACTGTATCTGGGGACACAGGGTTGCAAGCTTCTGGAGTCTAGAGGTTCAGCTCCCATTTTTTTTTGCTACGGCACTTCGCAGTCAGACATTGGTATTCGTAGTTTAAAAAAAAAGGCCCAAAAACAAGGTCCGCAAAAGAGAGTTTGCAAAGTTGTCCGGTTTAAAGGTTGCAAGAGCACGGTACACTAAATTGTATACAGTCCTGAGGTTTTCTGAGCTGTTTTTTGGGGAGAGCTCGCGCAGGTGGACCCTGATGGCATTGGTGCAGTCGAGCTTTCGGCCTTCAAGGCAGTGATGATGCAGGCCCCACAGTGTTCAGATTCTAGCCCACGAAGGTTACCCACACTGTGACGAACACTTGGATAGTGGTTCTTTCACAAGGCCTGCGGGAATCCCATGTGAACTTGAAACTTGAGTGAAGGTAGAGCCGTAGGGTTATTAAGGTTGCAGGGATTTGGGTTTCCGGTGCCTTGCAGACACTGTGTTGAGTTTCGAGCTTCTTGTTGTCCGATGGTCTGGGGATGTCTTACGTCAGGGGTTGAAGGGCTGACTGGCCAAGGGCCAAGGCAAATAGCTTGTTGAGCTTACTGCCCTGCCTAACGTGGAACCCCAAATACCGAAGGACAGCAATCTTCTCAGGGGCCTTTGTTAGGGGTTCATGTTAGTGCGGGGGAGTTGCGTTTGTCTATCAAGTTGGTTTGCGCCCAATGATGTCTGAGGGAGGTTTTCAAAACAGGGATGTGTCAAGGAACGCTGAAGATACATGAGCTACATTCTAAACTCCTTAAAGGGGATTATATAAGGGATTATATAGGGGACTAGTATAGGGCCTATTAAGGGGGATACTAGGAGTTTAGACAATGGCTCATATGCTGGCTTCGAGGTGATGATAGGAAGTCACCGTAAGAGCTCGACAGAGACCACTTGACAGCCTCCCACAAGGCATTCTGGATGGCAAGGAGCCTAGCCAGGAACAGCCTCGATAGCCCCTTCCTCCTACGGCAGCTTTTGTGAGCCACTGTATTGAGATTGGGGAGGCACGTCCATCTCACAGACATATGGGTCTTTCCCTTAATTCGGGGTAAGGAGTTCATGAAAAGGAGCATGTTTGACCCCTCCTATACATACCCCGAAACATACCCTGATACATACCTCGATACATACTCCGACACATACCCGCATAACGTCCCTTTCAACAAGAGCCCGGTACTCCGAAACATACCTCGAAACATACCCCGAAACATACACTAATCCAAATTTGCTTTTTTGACCACGGCTTAGCCGGAAACGCCCATATATGTCACGCCTGAAGCGCTAGGAAGAGTGTCCCGTGAAAGTCCTTCCACAGAATAAACGGTCCAACATGTTGTTCTAACGATTCAGGCTCCTAAATTAAGGGGAGTGGGCTAGTTACACAAGGCTTTGACAAAGAAGCTTCATCCACTTTCGTGGCCCAGAGGGTTTTCCTCGCAAGATATCGAATGTTTTGAATGATCACGACTGGCTAAATCCCCAAATCTTGCTTCCTTCCATCTATCCACCAAATTGGCTAGCACATCGCAACAAAGCAAAACATGACCCACCCACCCCTTAATCCCGGAATTTCAGCAAAGCAGTAGCAGAGTCGAGCTTGGAGTGTTCATTTTGGTGATGCCTCCCGGGTTCTGTGTTGCACCGCACTGTTTGATCTTGCGCCTGCAACCATGTCATATAGAAGTGGGCATTATAGTTTGTTACAACTTGCTGCGGAGTTTCTCCAAAAGCTGTACCCAAGGGTCCTAAAGATGGGGGCTCCTGAAAGGCGATCTCAAGGTTTTACTATTCACTCACCATGAACTTGAGGACCCTAAGATTGTATGGAAATTACAGGGTATTCTGAGGACGATCACTACACAGCGATGGCCTAAAGCCCTGATTAAACCAGAAGCCGCTTTAACCATTTTCTCTCTCAAACCCAAAACCCTTAAACCGTAAGCCCTAAAACCTTGAAATCCTAAAACCCTGAAACCCTAAAAACTCTAAATCCTAAAACCCTGGAAACCTAAAAACTCTACATCCTTAAGCCCTAAAAACCGTTATTAGCCCCAGAAGATCAGGCCTCGAGCTTGGACAAACGGTTGTTGCACGCTGGCTTCCGCGTAGTCGATCGGGACACAGGGCCGGCTTGCATCTCAAGTCTGAAGTATGGGATGGCAATTTGTACTGTAGGGGCAGTGTCCTAGATGGGGTGTCATATAGGGATTATGTAATTCTGGAAAAGATGGAAATTACTATTTGGCGTTTAGGGGCTATATGAGCTATAGTCTAATCTCCTTCAAGGGGTTATATGGGGGATAATATAGGGGAGTATTACCGGGGATACTATGACTCTATATAGCTCATGTAGCCTCTCGAGCTTTATGAGGTAAATAGCGGATAGAACAGGTATCTCGTTGTCTCAGGGTCGCCAGTTGAGGATCCGTGCGGGGGCCCATTATTCCAGCCTTGGATTGGGTTCGGGTTTCAGTCCCTACCCAGGCCAAATTATTTTGAAATGCATGAGCTGTCCCAAACAGTAGTCCCTGCTTTTGACGGGATAAGGACTGTTGCCAGAGGGTTTTTCGACACTGAGGGCTGGCGTTTTGCCGGGGTGCCTTGCCAAACGTCTTGAAGGATCCAACAACAACTGAAAGCTCCCAATCCCTAAGCCCCAAACCTTTACAGTCCCCCTGAAGTAGAAAAATGAAAATGGCTTGGGTTTAGGAAAATAAGATCACCATATACCCCATATTCTATCTACTCAAGGCGGCCTAGTACCCCGTGTAAGCCCCTATTTGCCACATAGTGCTGGGCGCAGTGTGAGGGGCTCCATTTTTTGTCGCATCCTCCAGGGTCTCCATGTTTCTGAGCTCAAGTTTGAGAGGGAGCCTGCTTTGTGCGCCTGATTTTTTTCTGTTTAGCCACCCCCCCCGCCCCCACCGCCTAATGATATATACTCCCCAAAGGGGTTTATAGCAAGGATTACCAACATAATGGTTCTAGACCTTGTCTGATTGTGTTATAGGGCACCTGAAATAGAATTCGAAGTCTTGCTCCTCGTCAATATCTTCCCCGCACACACGGATTGCTGGCAGGGTGGTGGAAGCGACTACATCAGGTCATGGTGAGGGCTACGGTTAGCGATTTAGGTACCGCTGGGGTCATGTTGTCCTTCTGGTTCAGGTTTCACAAACGTGCTGAACAGCAGCCGGCGGTGGCTGCTGTTCATGGTTCTGATACTACTAATGACACAACTGCTGCTCTGACACCACGCAGCACTTGTTTTCTAAATCTCCCGTTTGAAATGCCGAATAGCTATCCCCCCAAGACCCCCCATCATCTCCACAAATCCCCAAAGTCCCCTGGGCGCAAGAATCATCAAGCGGAGGATATGGATGGCAAAATAACTTCCAACGACCTGCGGAAAGTTCTGCCGGAACTCCCAGAGGAGGAGGTGGCTGGGACATGCTGTGAGTACTTGGAGTTCAGGGCTTTATGGGAACTAGAGGGGCTTCATCAGCAGTGTGAAAAAGATTTTTGTTGAAGCTGCTAAAGATTCTGTGGGGTCGGGATCACATTTCTCCAAATTTTCATGGACACCTGTAAATTCGTTTCTTGGGGACAATCTTTTTTTTCTCAGCGCTCCTCTTTGGAGTTTCAAGCTTTTCTCCGGGAAGCGTACTTGAAGGTCGGCGGAAAGTATATGTACTTCTCCAGCATATTTGTCTTTACCTTGCTCGGAAGTGCCAAATGAACCTGACAAATGTGGGACTGGAATCCGACTTCCCCCTAGCCCGATATTGTTCCGAATACGAGCCTCCTTTCAGCTTACTAATTTAGACGCTGCATGATACAGGGTGAAGGGCGCACCTTAAGCCTTGCAACTTGCCAAAAAAATGTAAATTGTTCCAACCTCATGATCCCAAGCTTGTATGCCTACAGTGTGCTACAGTCCCACCATCCTGCTAGCGTTAACATTATTTATGGTAGTTTCCCCGAATAGGGGGACCCCAATATAGACCCCAAAATACTACAATCCTTATTATGGAGACACCCAATGAGGTACCCCTAATTTGGGAAACCCGATTTCTTCAGGGTCCTCGAAGCCTCCCAGGACAGGCTTTCTCCATCCCAGGCCCTGGAATGCTACGAGAAGAAATGAGCTGTAATCTGAATTCCTTGAAGGGGGTTGTTTATATAGGGGGGTTATATAGGGTTTAGGGTTTAGGGTCTAGACTCCTGAAAGGGGGTTATATAGTGCACTGTATATATATATACTACTATAAGGGTTATTGAGGGAAATATTAGGAGTTTAGACTATAGCTCAAACGACCTCTACTGGGCTAAGCAAACAATCAAAAGCAGCCGCGCAGACGGTTCGCACAGAAACTTGCAGACAAGGCCCTCGAAAACATATGGTAGTTTCCAACTTCATCTGAGAACCAACATGTTACAATCAGTATTATGGGACCACCAAAAGGGACCACAACTGACAACCTTCCAAATCAAGTGTGCGGATAGCATAGTCGTATAAAGAAGTTCTTGGCAGCAATTTCTTGAATGTTGTCAGCCTAGTCATATTCTACCCCTCAATCAGGGTCCTAGATACGACTAAAGGAGGGTAGGGGCATTGTGCAAGTGATTCTTGTAGTGAGGTGACAAGCTGATGGCAAGTCTTGGTATGGCACCGGGCCTTTTAGTCATCGTCTCTCTAAAAGTGCGCAGCAAGGATTCCCAAGTAGTCCTAAAGATCCCAATTCTCCTGACTACTTTAGGGTTTCGGGTTAGGGTTTAGGGCTCAGGGTAAGCCCCATGACGAAGAACCAAGATGGCAGCAGTCAAGGCAGAGAGCATGGTGGCAGCTTTTGACCTTGACAAAGACGGTGGTTTGAATGTGGAGGAGTTCGGGGGCATGCTGACCCTTGGACATGTTTGGCTTGTTGTTCCGCAGGTTTGAAAGGAAATGGCCATGGCGTATTTGGCAACACTCGCATGTTGTTTGGCTACATGCGGCCAAGTGCACCTTTATGCTATGTAGTATGATATGGTTTCTACTCAATACAGGATATTTAAAGTTCCACATATTACGCATCATAAATGTTACGCACTTTTGGGGGCTGTATATCACTGGCATTCACATACGTGTATAGGTACCATGCAGATGCAAATCCAGAACCAGAAGAGAGACAGAGCCCAGACCTCAAACCCTAAACCCCAAGCCCTAATGCCTAAACCTTAAACCCCAAACTCCGAGCCCCAAACCCTAAACCCCAAACCCTTAACCTGACTACTGGCCAGCAGCGGAGGCACGCGTACTTCAGCGGGCAGACCACCAACGACAAATGGACGAAACCAGCTCTGAACCGAAAGGTGGGATCCCTTTGTAATTTCCGCGCATAGTTTAGGGATTAGGGGTTTAGGGTTTTTAGGGTTTTAGAGTTTCCCCCAACCCTATATAATGGTACTGAATCGCTGATGTGTCTAATGCGGTGGGAGGCGGATTCACTACTAGGGAAAAAATTCCTTTGAAGTAAATCCTTATAATGGGGACCTCTACTCAGATATCTTTGGGCTCCTGAGGTTACTTTCATGTTAACCCTAAAAAAACCTAAGCCTAAACCCTAACTAAACCCTAAACCCTAAACCTAACAGGTCCCAGAGATGAGACAGTTCAAACTTTTCTCGTTGCTGGGCCGCGTTAGAGTTTCTCAATCTCACTCGTGGTTAGTTGGGAATCAGGGAAATATGTTTTAAGGATTAGGGTTTAGGGTTGGTAGGGAAGAAGGGACGATGTTACATAGGGCTTATATCGGGATTATTCTCCTTTATTTCCTGCTTAGCACCGGTAAGCAAAGTTAAGTTGATCGAAAGGAGCAATCAATAGGGACCCCGGCTGCAATCCCCGCCTCTCATACATGTCCGCCGAGGGACCTAATTTTGAGAAACCTGCACCTTAGGGCCTTTGGGATCCTCTGTAGAGACTGACTTGCCTTGCGCAACTGCCTGAAAAACGATGCTTTCTTCCCAGGGTGCTTGGAACCAAGGTTGGGTGCCCGAAACTTCCGCACAGTACACGACGATGACGAAGATGCGCACTCGAGTTGCGTTGCGTCAAGCATCCCCTCCAGTGAGTGGCATAGTGCTTTACGTGGTTGATTTTTTTTCTCTTGGCATCTCTACGAAACCCCAGGAATTGCGCTTGTCCGAAAAGTACAGATACTGAGCAGCTTAGGCATATTTACCACGAGCCACTTGGCGGGAGACAGTCGCCTGGTGGAGTCCAGCAGCAGCAGCAGTGATGAGGAGGAATCTCCTATACCACCGCCGCCTCCAGTCCTCTGGCATTCCTTGTTTAATGGGTTTGGTCGCGTTTTGAGGTGGAGCGGTTTATAGGTTTACGGTTTTGAGCTTGAGGGGCTACGGACTTGTCAGGGCTTAGCGTTTTTCGATCTGAGGTTTTGACTCGTCGGTGCTTTCAGTGTGTAGCTGCGATACTGCGAGTTGAACATTGGATTATGTCCGACACAACCTCCGATGCAACGCCTAAAGCTCAAGAGCAGGACATTCGAAGTTCACACAAAAGCTCACCTGCACCTGCACACATCTACACACGCACCTCTCCCCCTCTCCTTCCCTCTCTCTGTCTGTCTCTCTCGATATCTCTCCGTCTCTCTCTGTCTCTGTCTTCTCTCCGTCTCTCTCTGTCTCTGTCTTCTCTCTGTCTCTCTCTCTCTCTCTCTCTCCCTCTCTCTCTTGCGTATGTATGCTCATATTTTCTTATATACTTACATGTATCTATACGCATATGGCGGGAGGCATGTACCTACTTGCTGGCGAGCGATCCGTTTGTCATTTTCAAAACATTATTTACTATAATGTATATTAGAAGATACTTTAATATACTATGATATATACTATAATATGCTATAATGTAGTAGAATATTCAGTATTATGTTTTTTCATGCTGTAACATAAGCACCTGGGGTTGTTGACAGTAGAGGCCCGAAAAAGGGTTGGCTCGGATCTTCTCAGCCAATTTGGGTTAGGGAGGGGTATTGTTTAGGTGGACCCCCCACCCTGTAATAGTGACTATGGGGGATAATAAGGATTATATTAGGGTCCTCTTATATTCCTATTATAGCACTATTACAGGGTGGGGGGTCCTCCTAAGGTATTGTACAATGGAGCCTGCTATTGAGGGTTTTAGGGTTCAGGGGTCATAGAGGGGATAATGGAAAAGACAATGGAAACTAGTATATAGTATATTAGGGTAATAAAGGGGTAATATGGGGTTGAAGCCCATAAACTGCTTGAACCCCAAAGAATGATCCTAAAATTTCTAGACCCCTGCGTAAACCCTGAAGATTTATGTTTGCATGCCATGCTACTCGCTCATCGTGGGGCGGTGTGAGCTGAAAGCAGTAGAACTGACTTAACCAGACGCTGCGGAAATACTTCCAGGTGTGTGCGAGTTGCGGTAGTGTTTCGGGGAATTTTGGGACAATTTCATTATCCGAAACTGTCACAAGCTGCCAGCTAACGTGCCTTCTTGCCCCCAAACGCTTGAGCCCTTGACCCCCATGAGACCCTTAGCCAATCCCGCGCCCAAAGAGGTCTTCAACTACTTCTCTAGTGATACCAGTTTGGGTCATAGCAAAGACACCAACCGTCTGAGCCACTCAGGGTCTGGAACTTGGGCTTGGAGTAAATGAAATTTGACCTGGAAATTGCAAGATTTGGACCGCTTCAACATCATGATTGTACCCTCTCCCAAGTATCATTTGGGGGAAAGCTCAAAGAATTTTCACGGACATGCTGTCTGCAGTTTAAAATAACGTAGCTGCAGACAGCTGTAGCTCTACATAGAAAATAGACCGCTCACATGAGACCGCAAACCCCAGGATCCCTAACCCCCCCAACTAGGGGCTAGCTTCCTAAAACCCCAACCCAAATCAAGCCCTTACCATATTCCTGAACTGTAGATTGTAAGGCTCTCAACCTTCAAACCCTGAAGCCCTGCAGAAATCCCAAGGTGCCGGCCGTCAAGCCTGGCAAAGCCTCTGCCCCCTCGTCAAGACCCGCCTCAAAACCAAGGGCTACAGCACCGGCCGCGGGGCCTGGTTTTAGGGTTTAGGGTTTTGGGGGGTTCTATAGGCTCCTAAAGTCTGCTATGCCCTCTGGCTACATGAGGTTGTTCACATTTGGGATCCTCAAAAGAGCAGAGCAAACCCTAAACCCTAAAACAATTAGGGTTCTTGAGGTTTGGAGGTTTCTCAAACCTGTGCCTCGCTGGATGTAGTGACGGTATTGTGGGCCTCGCTGTAGACCCTAGGGTTATATAGGAGCTATATATGAATAATGGAAAAGAAAAAAGAGGTTACTACTTAGGGTTTAGGGTTTTAGGGTTTTAGGATTTAGGGAAATTAAAGGAAGAGGACTGCTTAATTTCGCGTCAGCTGGACACTCCAGTGCTCTTCCTTGTCGGGCCTCTTCTCCGTTTGGTAAGGATTGCACCCTGAATCCTAAAGTGGAAGTTTCCCAAAACAGGGGGACCCCATTATAGACCCTGAGATACGATAATCTTTATTTTGGGGACTCCCAAAAGGGTACCCCTAATTCTGGGCTTAGCAGAGAAGATTTCGGAGCTTCCCACTTTCAGAGCGTCAGTCATCTTGGTGTAGTGGACGTCTTGCTGCTGAGTTGTATGGTGGTTTAGCACATTTCCTGCAATATTGTTGGCAGAGGCGCCTCCCCAAAACAAAGCCCAGCACACCGACAGAATACACAGAAGTTCGTAATGCTGTAGTCCCCCTTAAGTAGATGGAATGTGGGGTACATGGGGGTCTTATTATAGTATACCCAAAACCCTATTCTATCTACTTAAGGGGGACTATAGCCCTTAAGCCCCAAACCTTGCGATTGGAAGCAGTCTTGAGCCCAAATTCCAAACCGAAGCGCCTAGGTCTGATGATGCCACCCTAAACCCTAAACCCCGAATGAATGAGGCTTGGGCCAACTCAGCCCCAAAGACTCAACCTGAAACCTCACCTGTGACTTCGCTTGCCTGCGGTATTAGAGGTTTATAATAGCCAGCAATGAACGAATGAATGAATGAATTAATGACTGAATGAATGGAATGGAATGAATGAAGTAATGAATGAATGACATGAAATGCAATAAGATGAAATCAAATGAATGAATGAATGGATGGACGAATGGATGAATGAATGAATGAATGAATGGATGGATGGATGGATGGATGAATGAATGAATGAATGAGGAAAAGCAAGCCCACATTGCACGCAAATGGGGCTTCAGCAACCCCAAAACCTCCAGACTAGAAAAACAACGCAACACCCAATCCCTCAGCCCGTGCCAAGACAAAGCCCAACGTGCAACCGGAGCGGGCCCAGCGTGAAGGTTCCAAGCCAGGTTCATCCTCAGCTTCCTGTTTGCAGGAAGCGTGGGTAGGGTTTTATCTGGTAGAATAGTGGCACGTTAGGGCTTCTTTTAGGGGGGTTTGGACCATTGTTTACCTATTTTGGGGTCCTGAGAGCCAAGTTGCAGATAAAGGGCAAAGGGGCGATATCGGGCTTTCATTGTCGCAAAAGGATGTAGGGAATTTTGTACGATACAGGGACCAGAAGGTAAAATCATCGAAAGTCTTCGGGTTTCCACAGTAGGGTAAGACCGTCGGGCATTGATTTTCGGGCTCAGCGACCGGATCAGGGAGTAAGGCTTGGGGGCTGTGTAGAAGGATTCCTTGTAGCACTGGGGTTAGGCATGGGCACCAAATGGGCTACCGCATTTCTTTGCAAGTTCTTGGTTGTTCTGGACTTTGGGGTAAAAAGTGCAAATCGTGAGAGCAACCAAGAGCAACAGCAGGCATAGTGACATGCGTATGCATGACCCACCTTCGTGAAACCGCTGCCAGGCAAACCCGTTGGGGAGCAACTCAAATGATTGCAACATGAGGGTTTCCCAAAATCAGGGGTCCCTTTTTGGTGGTCGCCATTAAAATATGTAATAGTTTTTTGGTGTCTATACTTGGGTCCCCCTGATTATGTCTCACCGTCATGTATTTTGTCAGCTGTGGCAAAGTAGCTGTGCTGCGCTTCAACAAAAACATCAGCGGCTGTACAGTGGTCTACCTGCGTTTTAGCCTTCGAGACTGAACCCTAAACCCTAAACCCTATACCCTAAACCCTAATACCCTAAACCCTAATACCCTAAACCCTATACCCAATCCCTTTTCTGTCCCTAAATCGTACACACTCTTCATTTCGTGAGTCTAGCATCCTCCGGGTTTTGGAGTCCCTTAAAACCCGCGCGTGTGTGGAACCCTGCGCTTGTCCGAGGCTTCTCAACCGCCAGCGCCGAAGATGTCACAGGCTCCTGGGTCAGTGTTAGGCATGCTCCCTATTCTTGGGGTGAATTTCCCTACAAAGATCTTCCCAGTACCTTTTATTTGGGTTCTAGGGTCCCAGTAATAGTGGGTACTTAGGCCTGGATGGGTCGCGTGTCCCCAGAATCTGAGGTTAAAACCATAGGCCCCTAGTATGGGCCCTTAACCCTGGGATCCTTATATACGTACTATATACCCTATATGTACCTAAGGGTCCCTAGAATCTCCCGATAAAGGCCTAAGGGCCTATATTGGGGGCCCATACTTCTAGCCTTTGACAGAACATAGAAGCTAAGGCTGCAGCGCCGTCTCCAGAGCTTCGACCTGACTTAGGAGGCACATGTTGTGGGGCTTTAGGGCTGTACGTGGAGGGTCAGGGGGACTTAGTAAGTGGCTTTATAACCCATATAACCCATATAGTAACCCTAATTATCCCCATTATTAACTCACTTACCAAGTCCCCCTGACCCTCCAAGTAGTACATGGGGTTCCCCCACATGATGCTCTAGCCCTTGAGGTAGTTGTCATAGCTCCAAGATAGACCGCAAGATGCAATGATCCCCATTGCGGGGACCCCGAAAAAGTGACACCTAACATTTAGAAACTCTACTCCCTTATACCATTGTAGAATCCTAGTGTTCATTTTATGTTCCATGTGTTCCACTTGTGTTTCAGCTTTTGGGGAAATACCCTCCGAAACCCCTAAACATGTCCCGGGATCCTGCAGGCTTGACTGAATCTAAAGAGTTCCCCCGCGCAAATGGGCGGTCCAGCCTGTGGGAGAACCCAAGTCACCGGAGGCTTTGGGCTTCTGCAATCCCACGGTCTATACTTCGGGGGTTTAGGGTTCAGGCTGGGAAGTTTCAGTCTTTTAGGATGATAAAGATGAGAGGGGAGGTCTGTAACAGCGCAAGGGGGAGGCATGGGTGGGAGCAGGCTCCTTGTTACGGCTTTGACCCTACAAGATGGAGTACCGTTACGTGGGAGCCTGACAAGCGACCTACTGCTGTTCCTCATGGGCCTTATATCCCTACAGCTCACTTTACGCCAGGTGACCCTAAACTCATAAACTCTAGACCAAGGACATCCAAAAACCTACATCCATCATCCTTACAACTCCAGTTTCCATGCAATGTTTGATTGTCTCCCAGTTGATTTTCTATTTGAGGTACACTAGTAGTCTTTTGTCGAGCCTTGAATCTAGGGCCGCTCTGACGCCAGAGAGTGTTGAAGGTGCATGGACCCTCTGAACGAAATTTGTTTTTACTTCTGGCAATCTATATGAGCGACAGGCAAAATGCTGCACCTCAGCGAGTAGTCTTCGGGTTATCTCGTGCCAAAACCCTGTAAACCGAAGGGGTAACCCAAAAGCGAAGGCCCCAAAATTCAAGCAAAAACACCGCAAAACGAAGGGGTAACCCAAAACCGAAGGGGCCCATGTCCGAGATAACATTTCAACCTTTGGATTCTGCCGATAGTTCATATGGGGGTTGCCAACAATTAGGGGTCCTTCTTGGCAGAACCATGGTCCATAGTCCAGAGCATTTTTGGGTCTACATTGGAGCCTGCTGTTTACGGAAAGCCCCATATGAGGCCATTTGGGGAAGGGTTTTCACTGCAAGTACAAGCCAGTACCACTCCCACTGAATACGCTTTAGGTCTACCTGGTTGAAGATCTAGGAGTCCAGGGTGTCGAGAAGCATTGATTTTGACCTTGTATGCGCTCGCAAAATGAACTTAGACGTCCAAGCCAATGCGGCAGGCGCGCCTGGAACAAGTATACTAAGGTTGGGGACTGTGCAAATGGGTGCCACGATTCGGGAACGCATGCTTCCTTCATGCAGGCATTGAAGCAGGAATGCTTGCACGCTGCAGCTACCATATCTTCCCTAAACTAACACGGGGCAGCGCAAGGTGCCAGTTGTCGACGACTTTAAGTTCCAATGAGCTGCACGTCGAGTTCCGTGTGGTTGTTTACTAGTTTAGCAATAATTTTGACCAGCATCCCAAACAGCATTCAATATGGAATTCTTGCTTGAAGTCCCAAATCCTGACATGGTTAGGCCTTTGGCCTGAACAGCGTAAGTCCAAGGCTTCTGGGGCCAGCACATTGACTTGGGCAGGCCCTTGACATTAATGGAGTACACATTACTTTGTGTGAAAGGGCCTCGGATTTGCTGTCTTCAGGCCGGTCAGTGGCCATCGTGGTGCATCCTGTTGGTTACCCCAAACTTTCACTTCAATCCTATACTTTCCGCCTGAACCCGGCCCACCCTCGGCCCTTCCCAGAGCCAAGGACAACCATGTGCCCAAGGAGCGACCAAGGGCGGAAGAGACCGCCAAGAATAGCGATGTGCCCAAAGAGCGAATACCCGTCGAAGCAAAGAAGCAGTCATTCGCACGATGCGTCCGGACGATCGTCTCACTTTAGCCCGCAGAGGGCTTGGTAGTTTCCAAAGGTTCGGGGTACTGAAGAGGTATGCCGCTATGTCCAAAACTTGTGGGCGCCTTGCAAGGAGCTCCTCACAGACACTTTTGTTGGAAACTCCCTTCTGAGAGCGTGCTCAAATCCTGGTCCTGTTTTTGGGTTGTTTCTGTTCCAGCCGTTGTGCTGCGCTCCAGTCCCATCTCTTCGGGACTGGCTCATCAGGACCTTGATTCTGCACGCTACAAGTATAAAGGGACTCTACTGGGAACCCCAAATAGGGACTACCTACTATATTCTTGGGGTTCCTGGTTTGGGGTTCCCAGTAGAGTCCCTTTAAAGTATTTGAACCTTCCAAATGCGCAGACAGCTCCCACAAAATGTCACATGGCGCTTTCGCATCCGCCGCGGATGGCATGGTGGAACGCCTGCTCACGCAGTGGTGCCTTCGTTGTCCAGACTATGTCTGGTAGAAGCCAGAGACTTGGAACATGCTTGCATGCAACCCTACAGTAAATTGTAGCATATTCACCTGAACGTAGATCTTACTAGATTGTCATGTTGTACCATAGTGCATAAACAGATAAGCAAACTAGCAAATGAAACAAAGAATAACATCAGCACAAAAAAAAAGCTTCCGGTACCTCGTTTCCATGTTCCGACTGTCTGGCTTTTACTATAGACTGCGCGCGCGCGTCTCGCATATCAGTGTATTGCCTGAACTCAGAACCTTAACCCTCAGCCCCATATCCCTAAACCCTACCCCCGTAAACCAATGGGAGTACCTTTGTATCTCCCCATATCCCCTTCCAGGAAGCAATTCCCAAGCCTGAGCCCACAATTCTCCCAATCTCTGGCAAATACATGCGAGGGCGTGATAAGGATTGTGGATTTTTGCATAGTACTTACAGTGAGGATTCTAGTATTTGTTGGGGGTAATTGGCTTCGTTGGACCCCTAGTTCTGGAGATACTTATATCCTAAACGCTACGTAGTCCAACACCCTCAACTGCATGATATATCATGGGTGTGCGGAGAAGAAGAGTTAGTTTGCGTACTTTTGGGGGTATAGGTTGCCTTACATCACCATGAAAAATGGGAACTTCTGTCCTTGCAAAGGATGTTATCAAAGGACTCGGGAAATTGAGATTGTCCACAGAGGTTCGACGCCGGCTTCAAGCATGTTGGTATTTCAGGGGCCTCGCCTTAGGAGGATGTACCCCAACACCTGCTTCTAACCGAGATAGATGCCCATGAAAATAAAACTTGGCCTTGGGGTCGGGTTCAGGGTTTAAGAGTTTAGGGTTTAGGGATGCAGTTTTACGTGCATGGTTGCCAGATGGGCCCCCCAGCTGGCGTACGGGTATGGGGATACATGAGATTTCTGTAGGCGTCCTATTCCAGCTAGAAAGAACCGGATTGGGGTTTTGGGTTAGGGCGGGGGTAGATGATAAAGACTCTCTGTGGCGACATTTTCACAGAACTTGCAATAATGGGGCATGTTGTTCGGCAATTCTGATGGTTCTTGGTGTTTTTGTTGCAAAAAGCATTCTGCACGTCGTTGTGCAGGTATTACCCAGGTTTGGGTATATTCCGTTCCCATGGAGTGTAGACTGCTAGAGTTTGTTTATCCGTGAGGGGGAGTTTTCATGAGCAATACAAGTACGAGAATAACCGTGGCCAGAATGCGGAAATCCTAGACTTTATGGTTATGTAGTCACATTGTCCCGCTGTTTCCTGCAAGCAAGGCGAAAGCGCCTGCCCACCCTTTCATGTGCCCTGATAGTTGCTGTCCTATCACATAAAGTTTACATGAAGCACCCCTCACATCGAAGCACATGCCGTCATTCATGGCCTGTAATCCGCACATGTAATTCTTGCGGCAAGGAAAGTGAGAGCAGTTGACCTAAAGTTACCTGAGGTCGGCAAAATATTGGATAAGCACATAGGGTCCAGTGCTCAAGTTTCCCGGTGTCAAGGCAACCTGATGTAGAAGGTTTTCAAGATTATGGCTCCTGCTAGGGTCCCAATGATACAGTTGCCCTCAATATTGAGGGTACCGAAAAGGGGCCGGACTTTTTGACAACTCCCACATCAAACCGCGAATCCGCGCAGTCTACGCAGTCTAGTAAATTTTAGAAGAATACTGCGCCGTAGCACACATCAATGAACAAGCGGATAATTGCCGGCATGACGAGTTAAAGTCTTTGGGATGGACCCCCGAATGCTTCATGTGCAAAATGAAGGAAGGGGCCTAAAAAACTTCCTGGACGGTGATGAAGGGGAATATGTAGGGTTTGGGGTTTTCGGGTACTACCCCAAAAATTGAGACCCAAATGACATCAAATGGAAAGGAAAATGATGTAGAAACAACAATAGGGTTTAGGGTTTAAGTTTAAGGTAACGTGTTTGGCCCAAATTTCTAATGATACCATGGTCCTAGACAAGGCACCGCAGGAGACCTTAACATCATATGAACTGTAGTCTAAACTCCTTAAAGGGGATTACGTAGGGGACTACTATGGGGCTTATTAAGGGGGATACCAGGAGTTTAGACTATAGCTCATATTATTCATTGGTTAGGCCCCTGTAGTATGTTCAGTAACGTGGAGCGAGATTGCTGGCAATTATCCTACTCAATGAACATCGCGCGCGTTTGTGTTAAATTGAAGCTCATCAAATGTCCTCCTACTGATTGTGGGTAAGCCGTCATCCTTAATGCAACCCCAGATTGAAAGGCTACGGACATGTTCCATGAAACACACTTCCATCCGCAGATAGCACACAACAGTACTTCACATTTTTTCGGGAGGCGCGGGGCGCCGGACACGTTTTGATTTTCGTCCAAGACGCCACATTTGCGTTCAAATCCTGACCTGTTGAGCCAATCCAGCCACACCATGATTCCAACACAATTTGTGAACTAATTAATGAATGACGACTATCTGGCAGGAAAGTCCTCGTCTTACTGGTGGCCAGTAGGGAGTGGAGGAACAGATCCCTATAATAGTCCTAATATCTTGTTCCTGCATTCGTCCATTAAAAAGCAGCATTAGGGTCAACTACAAGGTGACTGGACCCGATGACTTTGCCCGGAAGCCTGGACCATAGATACCCTATAATCTAGGGGCCTAAGCAACCCATTAGAGTAGTTTCCATGTTCTTGTCCACTATCCCTATATAACCCCACTATCCTACATAGTAGTTTCTATTTTTCCATTATCGCTATACAACCCCAATAATATAACCTGAGCATAACCATTTTTGCTAGCAAGCTGGGGAGCACCAAAGTGAAACCCAAAGCTCTAGGAGTTATATTGTTGTAATCGGGTTACATTGGGGTTGTATTGCGGTAATGGAAAATAAAATGGCAACTACTATTTAGGGTTTAGGGGTTCTAGGACCGCTAGGAAAATTGTGACGACCTCGCACGCCCTCGCCCCAGGTGTACTCAGGAAATCGTCCCACATCGGGGGCAATTGCAGGTTCTGACCGTAGTGTAAGATAAGCTGAATCCGCTAAAATGCTCGGTCATCAGGCCGCATGAGTGAGGTTCTCGAAGGTGTCCTAATACACCCATCAAGAACCCAAGGTAGCTCTAGGACTGAAACATGGTTTGACACAAACGCCAAGCTATACATCTTCTAGTTTCACATGCGTGACGTGCACCATCCCCCGCTGTCTTGCACAGGGCTTGGACTCCATCTGGTCCTACAACTGACATGTCGGCTCTAAAGGCCAGGGCTTTAGGTTTTGAGCTTGGGAATGCAGATGTGGTTGTTCCCAATCTTCCTGAGGGCTCCTACGTGCAGTGGAGCTAGTGCTTGTTCAACTCCTGACTCTTCTAAAAGGTACAAATGACCCTAAACCCTAAATCGGAAAGTAGCTAGTAAGGGTCTCGTTGCAGCAAGGCTGTTTGGGAAAACATAAAAGATCTAGATGTAATGTTTGAGTCAACGGACTGAGTACTTACCATCAGGGGTAAGGGACCACCTGACCTCAACTCAAATGGTGGCCAAGACGGATCAGACTCCCGAAAAGACTGTATTCCAATTATGTTAGGTTGATGCACCGTTCTAAGTTCAGTAGTTCACAGATTTTGCTAGCTGTTATAGAGCTTGTGTGGGGGGATATGGAGTAGCTTCCATAAATACGGGGACCCCAATATACACCCAAACTACGCTAATCCATACCCCAAAATAGTACCCCCAATTTTGGGAACCCCTCAAGGAAGTTTTGTAGCAAGGCCAACCCTAAACCCTAAACCCCTAGGAAGTTTCGTAATATGAACCCCTGATTGATAAACTCCCTCCTCTAAGAATCTTGTTATTAGCATCCCTATTAGAATCCCGATTAAGGGGAGGGGGTTTATCAATCATGGGTCTCATTAGCAAGGCCAAGCCAACCAGCAAGGGTAGCGAGCACTCCAAGCCAGCCTCATGCGCGGCGCAGATGAGGATACAGGATGCGTCGGGCGTCCTTGTGATTTAGGGAGGGTTTATAGTCCCCCTTAAGTATATATACGTAGAATTTATGGGGTAATATTAGGGTTATATTAGGTTTAAATTGGGAGAACGGAAAATAAGATGGAAACCACTATTTAGGGTTTTGGGTTTAGGGCCAGGTAGGGTTCAGATTGTAGCGCTCAGGGCTTAGGTTTAGGGGACCTAGGTTTTCAGAACCCTTCGACCCAGGGACATGCAGGTTTCATGGCACGAATAGCAAGGAGTGATTGAAAAACCAACGGGAACGACCACAAGTAAGTAGGAACTCCACTCACAAGAACTGAAGACATATTTGTTGAGCACCTGGGCTTCCTGTGCCTTAACTCGCGCGGGGAAGGGGCCTGACATGCCCTGTCGTGAGTGACAGAGATCTGTGCTCTGGGTATGCTACAAACCCCAGACCTAAGCCCCATATATGCTTGTGCGATTTGATGCCAGTATCATATGGCTTTTGTCACTGCGGCAACATTACGCAGTCTAACGGAAACACATTGAGTCTATGTGACCACCCCAACATCCTGGACTCGGATTGGGCTAGCAAGTGTCTCGCTGTCTTCAATGGAAATGCGTTGTTGCGCCTTTGTTGCCTGTTGTCTTCGTTCTGTTTTGGTATTGACGAGGGATTGTCCCATTGTGTTGCAGGGTCATGAAGGCTGCCTGGCCTGGCTCCTGAAAGGGTCTCTCAGCAATGATTTCTGAAGCTGGTACAAGCCCATTCGTTGCTATCGCTGAGTAGAGTGAACATCGGACATGTTGTTAAAGGGCTAAAAACCATATTACCTTATAATCCCTGTAGTTTCCATTTTCTTTTCCATTAGCCCTAAGTAACCCCATATTACCCTATGATACCATGGGGTGTGCCAGCTCTTCAAGCTGACTACATTGGGGGTATATAGGGGCTATATAGGGATAATGGAAAAGAACATGGAAACCCTAGGTCCCTTTAAAGGGATATATAGGGTTATTTAGCGGATTATATTGGGGTTATATAGGGATAATGGAAGAGAAAATGGAAACTACTAGGGTTTAGGGTCTAGGGTTTAGGTTTAGGTTTCAGGATTTAGGATGGCTACATGTCGAGCGGCTGTTTGAGTAGGTCAACGCCCGAAACTGTGTCTCTCATCAGCCGCGGGACGGGCCTGAAAGAGCCTGTTGAGGACGGAACCTCTCGAAATGTGGGTCCCCCGCAATCCTCCTAACTGACACAGACACACCCCAAAGCCAAAAAAAGAGACCCACAATTTTGAGAAACCTTGAAGACGTGAAATAGTCTGAACAGGTGGCTGTCGAGCCGACGGCCCAAGAAATTAGGCGAATGCTGGGCATCGGCAATCGGAAGCCCTGCTCTCTGTGAGCAGGGAGTTTCTCAAAATGGTCCGTATGTAGTCCTTCAGGAGGACCCCTAAAATTCCTCTATAATACTAATGCATTTTCTATGTATTGCTAGCCCAATAGCCCTAAAACCTTCACCCCTCGCAGAAGCTGGCTCTGGCTTAAAACCTCCCACCGCGTCATTGGCCCATTGTATGGGTGTATAGGGGAATGGAAAAGAAAATGGAAACGACTATTATCTTCTCTAGGATTTGTGGCTGACATGAAAACACCCACCCACTGATATCAAATGGTCACCATCTACTATGAGATGCTACAATGGGAATAGTTGATGCTAGGAGGGGTGGGTTTTTTTTACTACAAATGACCCTAGTTGAAGGGGATTAGGAATCCATGTGGGCATTGTTCTGAAGGTCCTTGTCAAGCAGAACCCTAAGTCCTAAACCTTAAAGATCCGAACATTATACGGACCCCAAAAATTTGAAAGGTATGCCTAATTCTGGAAAACTCTCTCATCTCGGACGGCTACCACGTGACGAACCCTTAATTCCTCCTGCTTTTTCAAAAACCCTTGAATGGTTTTATCACCGTGCACCCCGGATAGCCTACCTGATGCGTTTCAGGCTGTAGTATTGCTACGCATCAGACACTAAGAAACTTCTCAGCGCCATCAGGCATGTGGTGTGCAACTGGCTGATGCTCGGCAAGATATGGTTGCGGACCCCGCAAGCATTGACAATGATTTTCGCCTTCTTCTGCGCGCGGAGCGCGCAGATGCGTTTGTGGCGCCTGAAATTTCAGTTTCAGGACTTTTTGTCCTCCTTTGCTCTGGGTTGTTCTTGAGATGTAGCCCCCGCATCAGAGCAGATACTGCAAGCTTGGTCAGGAGTCGCGATCATTAGACTTTCATATTGGCAGCTGACGGTGAACTGTGAGGCCTGAACCCCGGAGTCACTACGCAGCCCAAGCGCTGGACATGTTTCATGCTGATGCATTCCTAAAGGGTTCCTCCACAATCCCTATTCACTCCTTTGCCGCTGCCATGTCATTGCAAGATTCCTCCAATTGTGTTATCTAAGCTGTCTCTTCCACAAAGCTCTAAGCGAAGGAAAGCCTGGAGCACAGGGAGGGTTGGCTCTCGCTCTTGGAAAGTACCGGCTGCAAGCCAGCTTGGCACAACTTTGCAATCCGGTGCAGCAGAAACAGAGTGCAGGATGGGGTTTAAACTTAAGGTTTTGGGTTTACGGCTCTGCCTGCAGTATGGATTCGCACAAAAGTTCCTGATGCAGGGACATGTTCAGGGTTGGGGATAACAGGCCAATGGGGGTGGTCAGGGGCCTGAACGACAGGTCAATTGCCAAACAGCTGTTGCAAAACAGCAGAAACTCGACTTTGCAGAGAATTGGACACGCGGCTAGGACGTAGATGGGGCGTTGCATGTCTTAAAAGTAAGGTTTCAGGACGCTTACACCCCTTGCGCGGGCAACACGGCACTTCTCCAATTCTGCTGCATCACTCTGTACAGCGTGAGACGCGATTCAGATTGCTAAGCGCCAAGTTCTTACAAAAGAGCTGCTGGCTGCCCTACGAAGCACCACAGCTTTTTCAGTGATGCCCTTGTATCCGTCTTCAGGCCAGAGCCAGACTCCACACGAAAGTATGAATGCAGACATCAAAGACCGACCGCTGATAGCATGGGAATTGCAGCAGCGCTGAACCTTTTTGGGGGTACATGCTGAGTAAGGCTTGCAAATTTCCAGGGGTCCCCAGATAGGACAGACCCTGTAAGAAACCTATTGTATTCCCTATTCCGTACACTTGCCTTATAAGGGGCTTTCTGACAGAGGTCTGTCCTAGTTGGGAGTCTCCAAGGAATCTACCAAAGCTCCAGAGTGCAGACAGGTTTTGCCGTTTTCTGGTTCCATAGAACACGCCTCGCTCTATGCTGGCAGAGTGGTTTTCAGGTCGCCACCCAAGCCCCAAACCTCAAGCACGTCGTTTTTTCGACAGTTGTACCCTTGTTTTTAGTCTGGAGTGAGATAGTACTCTCCTGAAAGTTGTGGCGTTTTACAAGACAAGGGGATTCAGTCTTGCATAATTCAACCACGAAATATTGCACTCACATGGAAGCCATTTCCATGCAAGAGAGCTGCTTTGTGGAAGCCACACATGCATGAGGCGAGCTGGGCCTTGAAGTTCATCATCAAATTGAACTCTCCCCCGCAAGAAACACCGAAACATAAGGAATCGCCTGATCTGGAAGCCAAAGTTAATTAATGTTGGACCCTCTTTAATCTTGGGGCCGCCCCCCCTAACCATAAGGCCCCCCGAAAATAGAAAATAGACGTCCTGAATAACGACCCCACGGTATTGAGGGCCCCGGGAGGCCTTGGAGATTATTTTGAAAGGGATGGTCTGGATTCGGTCCCGGATTTTTAGAGCCCCAAAAAACAAAACACATTACATAAACAGGACCTTCCCAACAATGGCCAGATCCTGAATAAGCGGCGGCCGAAACACATTAAACAGGGCCTCTTCACTAAAGTGAGTGCAACATTATCACTGCAGTTTCCGCCCAAACACAAGTAGGATCTTCATGAAGCATCTCTGTCCATTCTCGGCTCGGCTTGGGATACTCCCCTTAATTTTCCTCAAGATTAAAGGACCCCCGTGAACTTAGATGTGGTGCCCTGCAGGGAATATGTCATGCTAGGGGATCAAGGAATCAAGATCGAGCGGGGAAGGTTTCCGGGGTTTGCGAATGCTCGCGGAATTAAGGGCATACTGAACTTTTTTGATCTTAGTTGCTCCATCCTGTAAACCCAGGCAATGATTTCCTTAGTGATAACCACCTAATCACACTTATTCAATTGCTGTAGTATGGGGGAAAATGTTCAGATTGGAATATTTGCCATTAATCAATGCACTGGGGTTCATTCATTGCCAGGGGGCGCGAAAGTTTCTACCAGGCTCAAGGATCTCCTCAACCACTCCCCGTACGCCCAACAAGCCATCCCCAAACTCAACCAGTATCCCTATAACCGCCTGCGGAGATTCCGGAACCCACATTTTTTTGAGCCCAAAAACCTAAACCCCCATCAACCCAAAACCCTACAAGCCTAAACCCTAAACCCCAAAACCTAAACCATCATCTGAGAACTAAGGCTGGCCCACATCTATTTAGAAAAGTCAGACATGATGGGCGAGGCAAGCTCACGTCCAAGCCTTGGTTCCCTGGGGTCGTTTTGCTAGCAAATGGGTACAGTACTTGGAGGGTCAGGGGGACTTAGTAAGTGGGTTAATAATGGGGATAATTAGGGTTACTATATGGGTTATATGGGTTATAATTGCTAAGTCCCCCTGACCCTCCAAGTAATGGTAAGGCTAGTAGCAGTAATGAGTACCGTAATGGTAAAAGTGAGTCCAAGAATAAGAGGAGGAGGAGGATAATTGTTGGTAGTCATCGTCGTAGTCGCAGTGGTCGTAGTAAACGTGCAGCAGCAGCAACAGCAGCAGCAGACGTCGTCTTCGCCCTCAGGAGGAGTAGCAGTAATTATCGTGATAATAACAGTCATAATAATAATAACAGTGTGCGCAGTAGTAAGACTAATGATACTAAATGTGCATATGTAGGGCATAGCTTGTTGCATAAAAGTTAGTGGTAGTCCTAATGGCATGGGGCCATATAGGAGAGAGGTGTGCAGAAACAAAGAAGGAGTAAGGGTGATCTAGGAGACAAATATTTGTAGGTATACACATATGCAGGAAGGCATAGCTTATGTAGGGAGGTAATAAGTCATAAGTTTTGCATCCGGGGCTGAGGGTTTGGCGCTACCAGAATTCTGTGGCCTGAGAATCGGAATTCCCACCCTCAAACGGGGCAGTCCTGTGGAAAAGGGTCAACAACAAGACCCACAAGTTTGAAGAACCCGTTATGGTGCTTCAAAATTGATTAGTTTTTGAGACCTCATTAGATGTTCTATGTTGATGGGTCTTCAGAATCAGTCCGGAATGTGACCATTAGGGCTTCAGACAGCTACGACACGACCAGTCCCCATGTGCATGCTTCAGGATAAAGCGTAGACTTTTCATCCCCTCCCCTGACAATAAAGCCCCCCGCCCCTAATACTAGATATTCCTTCTGATGTATGGCACCATATTGCCATTACGGGAAGGGATTAGTTGGTGAAGTTACATGCAGGCCACGATTCTTTCTCTGAGGTTGAGATGTACACCGCGAACCGCCTAAGACCCCATGATAGGGCCCATAAGCTGACCCTAAACGCTCAAGCCTAGGGTGTAGGGTTTAGGTTTTGCGTTAGGATTGAGGCTTGGCGGCCAGGCAGCGGACTGTGAGTACGCGATGGGCTTTGGGGCAACGGCTTAGGTGTAGCTTTTTTTGAGTGCGGGCAGTCGGGGCAATGATAAAGCTGCATCGAACTTGACGCAGAGGAGCTTCAATGCGCAGAGCTCCGACAGCCGCATCAACCTTTTTGTTTTGGTGTAGTGCTTCGACTACTTTTTTCCAGGTTTCGGGTGTTCTTCAGCGGATCTAGCAGATTGGACAGGGTCTTGTGACATGTGGTAGCTTCCTTACAAAAAGGGGGACCCACTATAACCCCAAAACATTAAAGTCCTTATTATGGGGTCCCCCCAAAATGTACCTAAACCCTAAATCCTAAACCCCTAAGTTTGGGAAACCACCATGTGCATATTCCGGGACATCAAACCAAACCTCGCTTATTCTATGCCAACTCCTTACAACCCGTACATGGGCTATAGGCTGTAGTTTAAAGGGGGTTATATAGGAGTTACATAGGGGACTATATAGCGGAGTATGATAGGCATTAAAAAGGGGGGTGCTAGGAGTTTAGATTATGGCTTACATGGGCAATCTCCAAACAAACGGTCCCAATTCGACGCCTAATCCCTGCTGCTTCAGAATGTGAGGACGTCTACAACACCAGAGCTACATTTAGCCGGAAATGGTGAAAGATGTCCACCACCTTTACATCTTTCTATAAGTCCCTACAAACTCATTGAGCCCTAGGAAATATATGTGCAGCTCCTTCATGGGACCCTCGTAAGTAGTGTAGTACCTTGGCACAGGGCCGTGGTCCATTGGGCCTTTCGGGGCTGCTGCCGCATATGGATAGGTGGTGATTTTTGATGGGCTATACACACCGTACGTGCGCCATGTGGCTGAGTTTCTGACAGAAAATACACCGGGGTCCTCGTACGACTCCCGTGTAAAAAATCCAAAACTCAGAAAAACTGCATCGGAAGGTCCAAGCAAATCATAGGGTGTACTAAGACCCAACCCTTACTTGGAGGTTCAGGGTGGTAATAGCCCAAGCAGGAACTGCATTGGAAGTTTCAACTTCGGCCCAAGGCTACTACTTGGAACTTGCTGCTCGCGCCTGTGCAGACGCAGTAGCCGCTGCTGGCAAAGCAAGGCTGGTGCTTGGTTTTAGGGTTGGGGCCTTTACGTGTCGGGGTCCTAGGTCTTAAACATGTCTTTTCAGCAAGGGCAGCAGGCAGAATTCAAGCCCGCCCTTTCAGCAAAGAAGATGTGAACACGCAAAGGAGGCTGCAAGCAGTGCAAGCCATGGACTCTCAAGATCACATGGCCCAAGAAGTTGCGCAGAAGCGAAGTCTGCATTCTCCGCCAGTTGTCCCATACAGCATGTCTATAAAGAACTGAAGTCGATCAGCCGAGGTCCCAGAAGTTTTTTGCACAACCCGTGGACAACTGAAGGTTAGAAGGACCAGTACAGCCAGCACTAGCTTTGGAAGTTTCATCCACCTTCAAGTCGTTCACCTCCCCAGGCCATTCTAGTGATGAATTTATTCATTCGCACCACCTACGGTTGATGGTAGAATTCCTGCATGGCCCCAGATGCTTTACTATGGTTTCTAGTATGCTGGTGTATATTACATTCACGCAGGCAGGGTTTTCAGTGTCAACAGTTCCGGCCCGCTGCAATCCCCATGTTTGCCTTTCTAGTCTCCCTCATGGTAGCTCTAACCTCAGACCTTGCACAGTTTAAGGGAACTTTCATGTCGATACTAAGCTATGAAGATGCACTAATAGTAACCCGGTGATAAGCCTCAGACCTGTGAAGCTACCAAGATAGCACCTGCATTTCAGAAGCTGCTGCCTATATCCTAAGCCTCAAGCCCTCTGCAATATCTGAATGCCATCCCCTAAGCTGTCCCTCTTCATTTCCTGCAACCCCAATATGAGACGGACTTCATTTTTTGTAGTAGACCTACCCTAAACCGTAAAACCGTAAACATGAAACCATACCCTGAACCCTAAACCCTGTCTTGACATATAACCCCCCAAGAGTGATGGCAGGATGAAGCGTACATGGGGCCAGGCCTGGGGAACTTTTTGTCCAGGGTTCAGAGTATAAAGGGGTTGCATAAGAATATGGCAAGGGATACATAGGGTATATGGGGGATACAGGTTTGTGCACGATTCGGAAGGAGGCTAAGCATAACAAAAAGAACTCGTTGCGTAATATGCCTACTTGGTAGTGTCCCAAAATAGGGGGACCCCAATAATATAGACCCTCGTACATATTATAACTCCTAATTATAATTGGGACCCCAACACCGGTTCCGCGAGTTTTGGGAAACCCCTACCGCGCGTAGGTATGACAACCGTGCTCCATGTTGTGGAGCCCCTGACTTCCCAAACAGTGGCATAACCTCTTGAGGGTGCATGAAACTCGCCCCGAGGTTTAGGGGTTTAGGGTTTAGGGTTTAGGGTTTAGGGTGGGTTTCGGGTTTAGAGTTATTGCTCCTGACGACTGCAGTAGGACCTTCGACCCTCTATTTGGTTGCATCATGGTTCCTATCACACACTGGGAGTCATTAGCAGCATGCCCTGCTCCTCACGCGATTCTACGCCATTACAGACAATCCGGATTCAATTTGTTGGTCTCCCAACCTGGATCCCGGACAGTCAAGCCCTCAGAGTGCATACGGCGGGCCGCGAGCTCAATGCACTCTCAGTTGCCAGTCCGCAAGTCCTAGTTACCGGCATTGCATACTGTTTAGTTTTCAAAACGGAGAGCAGCCCGATCCCCACGACGGAGTTTGAGGGCTGTTGTAATAGGCTGTGGAAACCCAATGGTCTGTAGGATTTTGAGCTCCATGGATGGAGGGATCATTTCTTTTGTAAGCCCGCTGCCAGAACCACCCACTCCACTTGCCAGAGCAAGGCAACAAAAAGCTTGAAATGTACCCTGACTTTCGCTTCCGAACCTAAGAATCAGACACGTTTTAGGTGAGTTTTCCGAGTTGGTCCACGTCATATGGACTTCTGTCACAGATAGAGGAGCCTCGCTCCAACCCTCCTCACAGTTGACATATCCTACAAAGCCTCACTTGTATGAAATAGCCTTGGCCAATCTTGATTGAAGTTAGAACCCTAAAGCCCTAAACCCTAAAACCATAAATACCGGAAACTACAAAGTGGGGTCCAGGCGTTGCTGTTCCGCGGGAGGGCAATGCTCCGATTGGGACGGCGCCAGGAGGCTTGGGGCGATTTGGGTTTAGGGTTGAGGTTGCCAGATTTAGAACTAAGGGTTTAGCGTTTAGGGCTCAGGGATGTATATGAGTTTCAGAGGCCTAATTATTTGCGAACGTTAAAAAATCACCCGGAAGAATAACGGACCACGAATTGGAAACTGGGTTTATATAGGGACTAATACGGATTTGTGAGATGTAGCGGCCTCGATAATTACCAATCTACTTTAGAAGTCTGTTTGAGATACCCTTTACCATAATCCCACGAGAAACCTAGAACCATAACTTGACACTTACTTAGGGCCCCTATTTCACCTGCGTGTTCATTGCAGGTTTCTGCCGAGACGGCTGAAGCCAGCAAGATTTGTAATGTGAAAGCCTTCAATGCTCCAAACATGAAAAACTTGTCGGAATAGATTTGAGAATGATTTTTGTTTTCTGTTATATACCTTGGATCGCTTATACTCACTCTCTCTCTCTCTCTCTATCCCTCTCAGCGGGCTCAATTGCCTGTCAGCCGCTGCGCTCGTTTTCCAAACAGAGCCACATACTGAAAATCTCTCCAGATATTCATGAGAAGTACCGCACAGGCCAAACACCAACCAAAGCCGTGCCTCCAGAAATCACTGAATTCACCGTGTGCGTGTGGTATCCCTTTATAATCCCCACAAAGGCATACCACTTTGATGCGTATAGGGCCCCAAAATCAGCCCTACTTCTTTTGAAGAAGTCCACATGCTGCCACTAGGAAACCCATGAAGCCTTTTTTAACGAAAGCGGCAGTCGGCAAAGAGCACCTTCCGAGGTTTCATGTGGGAGTTTCCAGAAATGTGGATCCCCCTTGTATGCTCCCAATCTATTGAATCCTCATTATAAGAACCCCCAAATATGAGGGACCCTACCCTAAACCCTAGACCCCCCTGTTTTTGGAAGCTCCCATGTTGGTTGAGGAATCTGAACCTAACTCCTGAGCCCTAAAACTCTTACTGTGCGGAAGCCTCCCCAACCCGAGTCTTATCCCGTCCCCAAATGTTGAACCCCCCACCACCTGATATTAAGATATCCCCAATAAACCATAACGGGGAGTATTTAATATCAGGCGGGTAGGGGGGTTTGACATAAGGGGAAGGGGATTACCTGAAAGGCTTGGCGAAGTGCTGTTGATTCGTCAAACAAATGCCAGGCCAATCTGGTTGCACAAGCTTTGTTGCTGGGTTTGGGGGTTCCTCTAAACCCTGCACCCTTGGGGCTGTAGAGTCAGGCTTGAGTACCACTTGCTCGTTCTTATCGGTGAATAAAAGAACAGAGAAGAATATGGAAATCATGATGTGGGGTCATATGATGGCTAATCTAGGGGTCCATTCCTCCGTTCCTTCTGAGAACCAGTAAGATTAGGAGCTCTGCTTCTTTGGTACCTCACTAGTTATTCGCGCATCGGCTTTCAAGTCCTGGCATGCTTTTTGATCTTGCGCCGTGCCATGTAATCCATTGACCCCCGAGAGCTCGAAGACATGCCCTCAGGCAGTCATTGCTACTGCCCATCAAAGCATTGTGTACATGCTGAGAGTTTTGGGCTCGTTTGTGCCATAAGGGTGCATCTGGGTTAAGTGCCAAGTTTCATTCGCCCATCTGCTTGCATCAGCTGTATCAAGTTAAAAAATGAGTTGCTAGGGTTCCTTTCGTCATTATGAGGTTTGGACCAGCTGCGATTGCTGTCCGCTTCTATGCACGAGAGTCATCAAACAATACTGAGCATGAGGGATGGCCACGTTATACGAAGATTCTTTTTGACTCCGCTTATGAACCAGGAAAGGCCACGAAGCTCCTCTCCTAAACGACAGCCCTTAGGACAGAAAACCCTGATCCACGACTTGAAGCTTCCTTTGGTGTCATGACGCTACGTGTTTTGCATGACGCGCATCCTTTCCCCCTTGTACGAAAAACACCCCCTTGTCTAACAGTAACATGCTCCCTAGTAGATGCATGTATGACGTCTCCTATGTAGAAGGTTTAGTACCAAGGGGTGTTGAGTTGTCTGTTCTTAAGGGAGGAGGGCTTATGTTGCGCGCATGGATGGCGTTCTCACGGCTGCATGAAGGATAACTGTTGGAACAAAACGGGGTTTCTAAAGGCCCTTAGAGCCCCCTCGGGATATGCAGGGATGACAGGGGTTATGAGGATGGTTCTTGGGGATTGTACAGGGATCTTTTTGCGTGAGGGAATAGCAGATGTCAGGCTGCTATTGGAGCCAAATCCTTTGCCATCACGTGATGCGCAGTGGGACACGACATGTCAAGGGCAAGAGCAACCACCATGACAAAAGAATCGCCCCCTTACCCCAACCTATACACTCCAATTACTCATCCCGAAGCTCACACGTCCTGAGCCAGACATCCATGGGCCCTAATCCCCATAAACTAACTCATCGCTCAAAGCTGTCTGTGAGCCCAGGAGGTGGGCGACGGCCCGGGCATGTGCAGAGCCCTTCTCCTTGCTGGAGAGATCCAGCGATGGCCTAAGTCTGAACTCCGATTTCTGTGAGGTTACACATCTCGACTGGGCAAATTACAACAACCTCGTCCGACCTTCCCCCAAAGGTGGTGGTTTGCATAGGAGAGAGTCCGAAACTGGCTTAAGCTCGATTAAAGTTCTCAAATTACAACCAGATGGCCGCTTTAAGGGGTCCTAGGGAGAGTATGTAGCAGCCAGCGGGGCTTCATTCAGTAATTGAACGTTCCTGAGCTGGAGTATCAAGAAACGGTAGGGTCGGGGGCACTGAGTTGGCAGAGGCCCAACAAGCCCCACACAAAGGCCTTCGTCCTTTGCAAAACGGTCTTATATGCGGGCCCGTGTCTTGCCCCGGACAAGTAGGATGTTGATGTTGCGGTATTAGAATGACATTAAAGGAGTGGCATGGGCCTACTTCATGATTCACAGGTTGATGTGGAGCTAGGCGCTGAGAATTTGATTGGCGGTCACCAAACCAAACCTTGGTAAACGTGACCTTGCGAGAGCGTTTCGAGGCCCACAATCGTGCTATAGCTCTCGGTATGAAATCACTCACAGCTTCCATTTATGGTTAGGATGGGTTCCAATATGAGCAGCCGTCTCAAGGTCTGGACTTGAGATGTCTAGCCGCTTCCTTTCTTTGGGATGGAATGTCGCTATAGGAATGCTAGGGAGAACAGGCTCTTACTACATGGCGGATGCATGTGTGTGTGTGTTTCCCCAATACTTGCCGTGATGCTGCTTGATGCATTCGTTCAAGAGGTTTGTTCAATCAGCGTGTGTTCTGCAGGTCCCTGCCATAACCCTCTGAGAGTTATAAGTTATAACTAGTCCAAGTGCCGCTTTTCTCCCGAAATGGCAGTAGACGAGTTTGGACAGTCGTACAGGAGAGTTTTCAGATGGACTGGGTTGCTTTCCAGCTCCAGATACCGAGCCCACGCAGCTCAAAATGCTGTAGCCGCATTCCTGCACCACATTCCTGCGCTAACCACGTTCTCCTCTGCAGTTCAAGAAGGTCATGAATTCTCAAACTCAAAGAGATCGTGTAAGCAAGTGGCACGGTGCCCAAGAAGCAGCCGGACCTGAAGACCCTAGATTACGTCTTTCATTCGACAGTTCTAGATTTCTGAGATTGGTTACGGAGCTTTTCTTGCCAATCCAGGAGCAAGATTGCAATTCTAGATCTTAGGTGGTGGGTCCTACTGAGCAATTGCATTTGCACTTGAGCCCCCATTGGGGGAGTCGCCTCAGGATAGAGAACAACGACTTGAAAATGGCGTGAGGGCGCCCAGTTTCAGGGTCTGGGCTAGGCGCGGTCATGACATTACTGCGTCCACGTTAGGAAGCCGTCAAGAAATTGAGACTCAAATGGAAGGGAGATCGGACGTGAAACGGAAGGGAATTACAGAATGATCTGGAGGTTTAAGGTTTATCCCAGGGATCCAAATAGCCCAATGTAAGTAATGTTTACCGGTTTCCCGGCCCAATGTAAGTATTTTTTGTACACTTGGATCCCTAGGGTTAGTGTCAGGGGATCCTTTTGGGCATGGGCTTTCTCATATTGCTGCACGAAGGGGTGCTGGCTTCGTCCTGGGGATGGGGACGGAGATTCGGGGTGGGCCACCTTTAACCTTCCCGGCCAGCAGAAATCCCTGCACAATCCGACAGGTTGGCCCTGGAGAGCCGTAATTGCCTTTAGTTTTGGCTCTTTTCAGAATAGTCTTCCTTTAAATACGGACACCTGAGCTACAGAAAGCTTGTTTATTTGCACTATATTTATTGTTCCTGTTTTGACCGTGCTCAATGCTCACATTACGAGATGTTTATCAGCGAGGATGTTTTTGTTTCGATGATGTTGTGGTCGTTGTGTAAGGAACCATGAGGCAGAGACTTTGCACCTGCGGCCTCCCCTCCGGAGTTGAGCGAAAGAAGCGGTTAGGAAGTGCAGACGGTACAACCGAGCTCAAGCCTACTGCCCTCTGATACCGTGATATTTTTTCGTAGCATATGGTCCCAGTGCGTGCGGAGCTCCGCCTTAGAGCTTGGATACCAGCGTTGGGGCTTTTGCCCAAATTCATAGTTGGACTCTCCACCTTTTCTGGTGTAGCATAGCCACTCACGACACAACAAGGGCCATTCACCGAAGAAGCTCTAGAAATCGGCAATACCAGAATTCAGGAATTCAACAACCTGTGGAGTTCTCTGCCCGCTTCGCGACGTCAGGGTCGAAGTCTCTCGAAATCGGAACGCTTCAGAGGGGCCTTAAGCCTTGGTGGCCAACAGCAGGCCCATTTGAGCTATAGTCTAAACTCCTTAAAGGGGTTTATATAACGGATTCTATAGGGGGGGTACTATAGGGGTTATTAAGGGGGATACTAGGAGTTTAGACAGTGGCTCATTTTGACGCAACAAGTTAAGAATGCTAAGTAAGAATCCCTCACCAAGAGCCCAGGCAGGAGATTTTGGTGCAAGCTCAGGATTATTCCGAACTTTGCCAGGAGCTCAGATCCTAAGCATGGGATTTTGGAAGGGACCCGAATGCTTACCTAGGGATGAGATAGTCTAGGGTTTGCTTTCCTCCAAACATAGACACTACCTTGTCTACTTTTGACACCGTAGTCGATGTGGGCTAGCTTTGCGGCTCCATGTTACTTTGCGGGCGGGGATGGGGATTAATCAATTTGGCTGTAAAAGTCAAGCAGAACAAAACTGCACAAAATCTGAAACCCCCTGAACCCTAGAGTTCACGGGACTCCTTGGACACCCCTTTCATGCTTACAGGGCTTTTCTCTTACAGGATCATTCAAAGCCCCAAGTAATATGGTACTAGCCAAGTTCTTTTCCCGGTATTCTCCCCATATCTACGCTCAACATGGTATCTATTCCTCCCGAATTACATAACTCCCATACCTATCTTCTGAACCTCTACATACCCCATATCTTTTGCATCTCTAAATGTAGTGTCTATATTTTTCCAATTCCAAGGCAACGAGGAGGAGCTGGGCAAGCGTGCTGCAGCTCTTCTTGAACGTCAGCAGCCCAGGGGATCGTAGTTTGGGATATGGGGGATTCTCTGGACAGAGGCAGGGCGTGGCAATGGTTGGCATGTAGGGCTCTCAGGATATGGGTTCCAGAAAATAAGGGTCCCAAGATGGAGCCTAATATGCTAGAATCCTTGTTATAGAAAGGACTCACAAGGAGCCACTGGTATCTTCAGGGCTGGGAGTTTGAAATTTAGGGTTTCGGGACCTTGGGGATGTTTGAGCTATTGTCATTGTAGGAAATGGAAAAGAAAATGGAAACTACTACAGCGGAGAATCAAATGGTAAAGGAAATGGAACAAGAAATGCAAGAAATGGAAACTGGGTTGCTCCGGGCTTTTTAGGGATTATATGAGCTAACGTCGATATTCGGCTTACCAAGAGACGATTAGGGATGGGCATGGGGATTATCCCTTTGGCCGTTTGGTGTAATCATAAGTATTCCTGATGAAGAACCCAGGACCTTACATGGAAAACATTGGCGGTAGCTCATGATATGGAGAAGCGTGCAGATTGTTGGGGGTCCCTATCCGGGATTGTATAGGGATTGTTCTGATTAAAAAAGTCTGTCACAAAAGGGAATAGCCTCGCGCAGGACCATAGCAGCCATGTGTTACGTGGTTGGATGATAAAGGGTTTGCAAGGAGTCTTTCATTCAGAAAGGATTTTTGAGAAATTTCTGTATGCTGCATCTGGGCCCATGTCATGGCATTCTGCAGTGTAATTATGCGTAGTCTTAATGTGCTTCTGGGAAATGGGAATCTCAGAGTCTGGCTTGCTAGCGGCTAGCTGTGAGCCACGTACTGTTTCAGGCGCCGAGGGTGATGATTCCAAGACTTGGGTCGAGGGTTGAAAAGTGGTAACGGTGGCATGGTGCAAGCATTTTCTGCTTGCAGAATGTGGAGTGCGTTTGAGGCTGTATAGGAGTATTGCACGCATAGAAAAGGATTCGAGGGGAACCCTAAACCCTAAACCGTATTTGGGGCTGCAGCGGGCAATGTTGGAAGGCTTCCGCACGCATGGTGGGTTTGCAAGTAGGTCACCGGGTGCTTTGGATTGGGGTTGAAAAGTTGAAAGCATGTTGCACTGGTACGGTGCGAGTTCTGTGAGGCTGGCTCGTCATCCTATTGCTCATGATTGTTGTGTAGTCCCCCTTAAGTAGATAGAACATGGAATTGACCTGTTCGAGAATAAGATCCCCGTATTCCCCATATTCTATCTACTTCAGGGGGACTGTAAGCTTCCCTGTTGTCAGTTCATGCCGGGGGGGTGCTAGGTAATCTAGACTCGCTAGACTAGACTCCAGCTGGCGGTTTCAAAAAAATTCAAGTCCCTCTTGTGGAAGTACCTATAATAAGGACTGTCCGTGAAAATCTCCACATCTGACCCTCAATGTCCATAGCCCATAGAGCTACCGTTGACTGTAGCCCAGGTACCAAGGCCAAGGTCCGAGCCTCAGTCGTCAAGTCAGTTCTTAGCCTCTCCGAAAATTGATGTATAGAAGAAAGGCATGAGTTCTAGGGATACATCTGGGGAGTATAGCAATTACGGGTTCTTAGGAAGTAGGGAAGGGGGGAATACATTTAAGGGGGATGAAATAGGGAGTATTTTCCTCATTCCCTACTTTAGAATCAGTCACATAATGCGGACGCCTGCTTTCTTACCAAAGCAAAAGAACGCAAGATAAGATCATCTAGATCGTGAATTCGGCGCCTAGGCCCTAAAACCTGTAGTCTCCCTTAAGAAGATAGAATATTGGGGTAATATTGGGATAATGCAAAAGAAAATGGAAGCTACTGTTTAGTGTTTAGGGTTTATAGTCCCCCCCAAGTATTTAGCAAATGGCTTTCTGTATATTATAATAAGATCCCCATATGCCCCATACTCTATCTACTTAAGGGGGACTATAAAGCCTAGGGTTGCATGTTGCATGGTGTTGGATTCCGGGTTCGGAAGTTCAAGCTGCAATTTGCGAGTGCTTTTTTTGATCTGGACCCCAGCATATACAGGTCCCTGTCAGGCAATTCCAGCTAGAATCCTATAGAACTTAACCCTATAGCCCCTCTGAAGGGTAGGAAAAACTCACTCTGGTGCGTCCGCCCGTTATTTCAGCTCCTGGGTGGTTTGTGAAATTCAGGGTTCAGGGTTTAGGGTTCCAAACAAGATGTCAGGACTCAAAGGGTGAATTCAACAATTGGGAGTTTCACTTGCTTCGAGATACCACTACGCATCAACACGACCCTTTGTACAAAGGTCCCAAACAAGTGACCTAGACCTATGAAACACCATTAGTGCCGGTACCCGGCAAGTTGATGCCAGGTGACCGAGATAAGGTACTCTCGAAGAAGTCATTGGGTATTGCGCGCGACCCCTAAACCTCAAAACTCCCAGCTGCTAAGCTCCAAAGTCCAATCGAAGACCGCTCAGGAGGACCTCTCACCATGTAATAGTGGTATAATGGGAATGTAATAGGACCCCAAAACAATCCTTATCACCTCTTATAGTCACTATTACTTGGTGGGGGGTCCACCTAACGAAGCCCTCTCAAAGCTCCCAAACTCCGCAGCCCAGCCCCCAAACCCGACACACTAAAGGGAGTTGCTCGAAACAATGCTGGAAAGCGGGCGGTGTAATCCTGAGATATGCCTACGGGAGCCACAACTTTACACGAAACCCCTACAGCGGTCAACTGGCCCATACTGTCCCTAAGCCGAGAAATCCTAAGCCCTAAACTACAAGGCCCCCGTGGCTGCCGCCCCGCAGCTCGAAGACTTTGCAGCAGCCGCGCCGGCCGCGACCCGAGCGGACGTTTGAAAGAGATGTGAGGTAGGGATATATGGGAGGTACCCCTTAAGGGGGTTGGTTATAGGGGATATGTAGAAGTATATAAGAACATTTATGGACATGTAGACTTGAAACCCTGAACCGCGCCTACCCATGCTTGATTGGGAATGGGCGAACGGATAGCACTCCTTGAAATCCCATCATCCGTGCATTAGCCCCCTACAATCATTTTCCCCTGCCTAACCGAGCGTGAGTAAGCCGAGCTCTCCAAACCCTGAAGCTCAACACCCAAGCGATATAGTAGTTCCAGTTGCTTTTCCATTTCCACAATAATACTACCGCTGTGTTGTCCCTTCCAATGTGATGAGCCAGGCCCCCAGCCTATAGTGGCATAGCGGGAGTATATAAGGACTGCAATATGATTGCCATGATCCCTTTGTGGTTACTATAGTGGGTAGGTTTGCAATCGATCCCGAAAGGGATCGATTGCAAGCCTTACAGCCAAACCTTAGGCGCAAGCCCGAACCCAAGCCAAAAGCCCAAAGCCCAAGCCCAAACAAGAACCCCAGACTCCAATCCAACTAGCCCAAACCTGAACCATGCACTTAAACCCTAAACCCTGTCCCTAAACAGCTAGGCCGCGACAGAGACTCAGGCCCAGGTCGGCCTTGTTTTGATAGGTGGTACTTTGGGATACTTAACATGTTCCTCTATTGTGGTATAACGGATCCTACCACCAGCCTTATGTAAAGTTATATGAAGTAGGGTTGTGGTGATTCTGTATAGGCTTCCTTCGCTTCATTTTGGGATTGTATAGGGGCTATATAGCGGTTTCGTAAGGGTTGTACAGGGGCTGCCTAGGGATTGATACGGTTGAAAAGGAAAAGGAATTGGAGAATGTGGTCATATTATATGGAATGATCTATATAGGGGTTAAATTCGGTGAGCAGGGGCTCTTTGGTTGCCCCAACCCTGAAAAGGACAATGTGATTATCACATGGCTCTTATAGTGTCCTGTACTAGCCCCCACGCCCTGAAGCACCAGGAAGTCTTTGGTCAGGATCCACTGGAGAGTTTTTTTTTGATGGTGGAAGGTTTCTGTTGGTTGGTGGTTGCGATAAGGAAGCTTATGTTACTCGGGTTATATAGCTTGCAAGACAAGGCCTTTCTTGAAAATTCTCAAGAAGGAATCTGTGGAGACTAAGGGGCATTTCGGAGGAACTCCAAAGGATTCTTCTTTGGGTTATATCCAGAAACTTCCGCTGCAAGTTTCATATGTAGCCGTAAGGATATAATGAGCATGCCACACCTAGCTAAAACGATGGCAATCATGGTTGCTCGTAAGCCTCCAAATGGGGTTCCAGAGTCTCAAGTTAGGTCCTCGACTTTGAGGGTTCTAGGTTTCAGAATCTATTTGGGGAGGTTCCTAAACTTAGGGGGTACCGATTTTTGGGGGTCTCCATCATATGGATTATAGTAAATTGGGCCTAAACCCTCCCTTATCTAGGGAAACTAACATCTAGGCATCCTGGGCAAAGTGAGAGGATGGCAAGGATTGCTCTTGAGAGTTCGAAAAACTTCGTTTCCTAGGCTTAGGGCTTAGGGTTTTTGAAGCTGGAACTTGCAGAAAGCAACCACCGTTATGGGACGCCTACAAGAAGGCTTCTTTAGCTTAGGGCAGAGAACGCAAGGACAGTAACTTTCAAAGGCGCCCTGTGCATTTGCCGTTGCTTCCTTCAACATGCGATGTGGGGTTCAAGCGAGTTTGGTTGGGATCTTGTGAGAAACGTATTCCTTACAGCCAAGAGGGTCAATGGAGAGAATGTGACCTTAGAGTTATTACCAAGGAGAGGGGTTGCGGTTGCGGCTTGCTCTTGAGAAGTCGGTTAAGTCCTCTGGCTAGTCCTGTGAGCGTCCGAACTCCACGGGAGGAAAGTGCTTCTGAAGCAATGTTCTTCTTGAGCAGACGTATAACTGTCTTTGGTTCCGGTGTGATGGCGCAAGTGGCTGTTGGCGAACGAGATACGCAAGGTGATGTTGGCTGTTGGGTAGCGACACCAATCAGTGCACTAGGCCGAGATTTCTTCAAAGTCTGCAACTTCGAGTTGGGAACGTTGGCAGTTTTGGGGCTGAAGGTTCAACACTTGCAGTTTAAGATTTCAATTTTGGGTTTGGGCAAGCACTTGGACATTAGGCGTGGGTGCCAAGACTGTGAGCACTTTCTCAGGAGTCACCCTTCGCTGGGGACAGGCTTGATTGCTAAATAGGAGCATTTCGATCTTCTGTTTGCTTTCGCATGATGACAAAGACAGAAGGCCGAGTTATAAGGCTGCCGCAGATCCTTGTCGCAGCCTGGTGACTGAACTCGGGAGGGTAAATTTGTCTGAGAATTGTTTGAGAAAGGAGGCTGGATTGTGGTCTCTTCACCTTTGCGGTGTCGCCGTGCTTGCGCCAAGAATGAATCTCGTGTCAGCCGTTATAAGGCTTGCGGTGTTTGCTGGACCTCTTTGGGGTTCCGCGTTAGTTTGGGACAAGGTCCTGCGGCGAAGCTCTTCAGCTTCACTCCACTCCAAAAACTGATGCTTGTGTTGGCTTGAAGACTGAAGCATGCAAATCGCGCATGATGACAACGACAGAAGGCCGAGTTTTAAGGCTGCAGCTTTCTGTAGCCTGGTGACTGAACTCGGGAAGGTAAAAGTTTTCTGAGAAGCACGTTTTCTTTGCTCACTGTGAACAACAACGCTTGCAACAGTAATCTTGACAAATGCAACTGCTTATCTGGGCATTTCAAAGCAACCTCACCCGACCTCAACCTAAATCGTGGTTTGTATAGGGAGTAATACCAAAATGTCCCTAAAATGGGAATTGAAATTGTTCTGATTTATGCTGTCAGCATGTCGTGTGTGGTGCATGGTGTCTTGTCGCCACATGGCTTGTTCAGAAAGTTGCGCCGTTTCTTGAGGGCATGTTTGAGACAAGGGAGCTGCACGTTGCATGATGACAAAGACAGAAGGCCGAGTTTTAAGGCTGCCGCATTCTTTGTCGTGGCCTCGTGACTGAACTCGGGAGGGTAAAGCAGTCTGAGAATATCTCGTTCACGAGAACGCCTTGGCTTGCGATGATGCTTGCTCACTTGCTTCAGGTGCGTCTTGCTGTGGCTGCGCCAAGCAACCTTAGCAAACTAGGCTCCTGAGGTTGACAGGCTTGCCCTCAAGGCTGCGCCTCGAGAAGGTCAATCAATGGATGCTAGTGTTGCCCTATGGGGCTGCATTGCGTGATGATCTTAAGCTTGTCCTTGAAAACCACTCGCATGATGACAAATGACAGAAGGCCGAGTTTTAAGGCTGCCGCAAGTCATTGTAGTAGCCTCGTGACTGAACTCGGGAAGGTAAAAGCGTCTGAGACTTGCTATGTTTTGAGATTCGTCACCATGTTTTGACGTTCGTCACGCATGCAGGCGGGCATGCCAGACCGCCGTTCACGTTAGGCACATCTCGCAGGATGACAAAGACAGAAGGCCGAGTTATAAGGCTGCCGCATATCCTTATGCCAGCCTGGTGACTGAACTCGGGAGGGTAAAAAAGCCTGAGAGGCAGCCTCGCGGTGCAGTTTTTTGAAAGATGTGTTGCCATGTAGCTGGGTCTCTTTCTGCGTCCCCGTGCAAAGGAGCTGTTGTTGGGCTGCAAATATTATTGGGATCTGCAGAAAGGCAGACACTCCATCCCGAAAGCCAGCCACTTACATACATCATGATGAAACCACTCCTTTTTTTTTGCAGGCCTCAAATCTGGGCGCAGCTTCCGCCTGGGTTGGCCGAGCCATGCAACTAAAACAAACAACTTAGAATCCTTGAGCCCTAAACCTCTCACTCCATGATGAAGGCAGCGAGCTCCGTTGCCGAAGCCGCGCCAAAGGGCTCCAAGCTCGAAGATTTGTTTCCTGGGGAGTGGGGGCAGGATTAAGGCAAACTAGTTTGGGATTTTTCGAAGGTGGAGCCACAGATGAGGCGTTGATGTGGGGGGAGTCCAGAGATTGGCTTCGGTTGGGCTTTTGGCCTTCAATCCTGAGTCCCAAAGATTCCAGCATGATCCGATATAGGGTGCACGAACCTGAAAGTGACCGCTCAGACTTTGATCGACAGACCTTGTCAACAATTTCACGAGGTCAAATAAAGATGATAACCTCGAACTGGCATGGTAGGAGTTCAAAACCTTGAGAGGGTTCAGCTCGTCTCCAGCTGGGAGACTGACATCTGAATCTAGAAGCCAGGCTCATTGACATGAAAGCTGAAGCCAGCTGCAAGTGTTTTCTGGCCGCGTCCATGATCTTGACAGCTCCTGTTTACGGGAAATTGTTAAGCCCTGAGCTGGCGGTTTGAAACACATTTCTTTTTCAAGGCCGGAGATCTAAGCCCTGAACCCAAAACAGGGATTGCTTTGCGAGATGCCAAGGCTTGGACCCAGCACTGGTGAGGAAAGCAGTCATGAGACTCGTGAAAGACGCCATTGCCGCAGACTCAGAGCCCGTTTAAGTTAAAGGTGTCCTGGAGGGCTTGTATGTTGCGTCATTCGTGCCTGGATTTGGGAAAGGGGGGGGGGGCGGGACGGACCAAAAAATGTTATGTGATTTTTTTGGCATGAGCAATTTTGCGACCGCGTGGTTTCAAAGGCCGACGATGGGGAGCTGGAGGTCGACAGCCCCTTCATGGAAGCCGGTATGGACAGCTTCAATCTCAGCATTTTTAAGTTTGGCTTTGGCACCCTTGTCGCGATCTTGCAAGATTTGATTGCTCAGGTTTGTCCAGTGTTGCGCTCACGAGCTCCCTGGCGAAGGATGTAGGGGAATTTGTGCGAATTGTTTTCAAAAATTCGTTGTTGCTACAAATGGCCTGTGTGCAGGAGTTCGGCTTTGCTCTCAGCCCATCGTTGGTGTTCGATTTCCCGAATGTGCGCGCATTGGAGGCCAAGAGAGTTGGAGCTGGCACGGTGCCTTTAGGGGAGACTCATGCGTAAATCATCAACAATGTCAGGGCAACTTGATCCCCGCATTGTTAAGCAATATTAGCGGAAGTCACCGGGATCAGAAAACTCCGAAGATTGTGGCAATTCCGTTTTTGCACCCCCAAGGTCTCATTGTCATTTTCCCCACGCGCATTGCATGCCAGCTGGGAGGCACATTTGGTGGAGGAGAGCTTGCGGTGATGGCCCGTTTCCACATTCACCGATGCTTGCAGAAGGTGCTAAGGGCATCCCTAATGAATGAAATTACCAACATTGGCAGGGACGTCAGGCCATTAATTAGCTTAATTAAAGGTTGCAACCCGTGTAAGTGCACGATTGTTAGTCCGTGCTTACATGTTTACATCAGCAGAGCAGGTAGAAGGAGTGCCGTGTACAAATTCCCGATGGCGAAGCTGAGCGTGCGTTGAGATCTTCCCTCTACGTGTGCGCGATCTCCCGACATGTCAAAAATCGCAACTGAAAACCACAGTGGCAACGAGCAGGGAGTTGCGCAAGCATGCCAGCACGTACTGCTCGACAAGCTGACGGAAAAGGGCTTGCAGAATGTGTGGGGAACTTTTTTCAGGTCCCAGTGAAATTGTGCCCCATCCAGGCGTAGGAAACTGCCACAAGAACGAAACAATAGTGGCCTTCAGGCGCCGGAACTTTGGGCGAAATACGGTGACGAGTTAGCTTGGAATGACAATGGTATTATTTTTCGGCGTGCAGCATGGTCATGCCCGACTTGTATATGAAGAACACTCATAATTATCCATTTTCGTTCGTTCCTTGGAATTCTTTATTTCGCCGCTGTTCAACATCGAGTTGGGGGTCAAGTTGGTGTTGATGCAGACGCTGTATGTGAATTCAATACGTCACCATGTTGCCGATTGCAATGAAGTTTCCCTTGGTTGCTTGGTCGTGCTCGAAAAGGCTGCCTCATGCTGACAATGCATCAGATTTGCATATCGCACGCTTTCTGATTTTTTGGCTCAAGCTGTCTTTGGTAGAGATCTTGTGCATTGAATGGCAACCAATTGACATCATTTGACAGTGTTTCCCCAACATGTAGAGGTTGTGCTTCAACAAACAACATGTTTGACGAACGGTTGTTGTCACAAATGTGAAGTCATCTATTTGGTGGATACCTGGTACTATGTATCAGATCACGCAAGACCCATAGCAAGCTTCAGAAGCCCCAGAATTCAAAGCAGGTACACCATGTGAAGTTCTTGGGTATTCGCAGTCATACCCCAAGTTTAAAATCAAAAGGTTCACAAATATTACATTTTGAGCAGCATCCCGTTTCGCTGATTGCTCCAATGGCCGGCGACAGCAGGTGACGTCGCGGCACAGTGTTGTCCTAGCATGATAGATTTTCCAAGATTTTGGACCAAAGTTGAACGACTTGAATGTGGGAGCTTGGGCAGCCTGAAAAGGCTATTGTTCTTTTTGGCGCCTGCTTGGGAGCTGGCACATGTACTGAATAGACAGTCTAGGTTACAAATTCATGCCAGGAACATGTAAAGACTACAGGGGTTGCACATGCAGACTTATCTATTGCAATGTGCTTGACCTGTAAAGGTAACGCCTTTGTTTCAAATTCATGGTAAGTCCTGGGTTTTCCAAAGCATGCAATCCAATGTAGCTGCAACATCTTGTGTCGTTTGCAATCTTGTCAGCAATCGACACATCCAAGCAGCTCGGGCAGCACGCAAACTTAGTTTTATCAACTAATATACATATCATTCAGAATTTGTATACCTTGGATGGGAACAGGAAGCGCCGGGTTGAAAAGTCAACCTTTTGAACAGTTCAATTTCTGTAATGTAGATGCGCGGTACTGTAGTGGGAACCTGGCAGGCGGTTTTGCGCACGGTTCGAAAATTAGGAAGAGTTGCTGTAATCAGAGGTGCAAGCGCAATAACAAATACACTTAAAGATGTGAAAGGTCATGACTTATACAACTAGGTTTAATAGCCAGTGATAGCCCGCTATCATCTTTTCATTTCTGTCAAGTCTCCCGAATGCCAAGCCGCAGAATCAGAAGCCTTGAGTTGTTTCATGTGATTTGTGTCCCAGATAGCCCGCGTGAAATCTTTAGCGGGGACCCCAAGTTCTTTGGGAATCCCAGTGCATCCCTGCGTCCACAATGGTCCCGTTTGTGTCAAAAACCCTGTGTCCAGGGATAGCGTTCCCGCCGAAAATGGCGAAGAGGAAAAGAAGGCGCATCCTTTTTTGCTATTCATTTTAGATTGAAGCTTGTGGAGTGCAGGTGGAGTGGGAGGTATTGGGAGGTAGGAATAGAGTGGAGCTTGCGAGGTATGCAAGCAATGTTGAGGAGTTTGGAGGCGGGCGTGTGGCCCAAAATATGCAAATCAAATGGACCTTTGAGGATCCAACAAAATTCTGAAGGCTGAAGTAACATATTTAGGAGACAATAAGCCACACCCAAGCAACACTTGGCCATCCATTGCACCTTGCTGCAGAGGAGCAAGGGTTCTATTCCATTGTAAAGCATATGGGGGATTGTCAAAATTATGGTCCCTTTTTGGATCCCCTAAATTAGGCCCCGTATTATGATAGGGACCCAAAAAGGGACCATAATTTTGACAATCCCCCATATAGCAAGCATGCAGGAGGCCACTGAAACATGTTCCCAACGCGAAGCCCATGTGAGCGACCGCTTTTATTATCGTG